>CABEEJ010003014.1:52857-65915 GCA_901482245.1 Timema douglasi | reverse complement strand
CCCCCCCCCTCGGCCTTAAACCCACTGCGGGCAGGAGGAAGGAGCAAACATTACCGCTGAATATTTTCGGAATACGCTTTGACACGAGTTTGTGTCCAAGTTTTGAGTTGACAAGTTATACGGGGTAATCGAGCTCGGAGCTTTTCTACTTTGCGAGGCAACGTTGCCAGCGCTTGAAAGTCAAAGATTCGTAAAAACATCCCTCAGTACGCAAGAACAGGATTCGAGCCCCGATGCCTAAGTCATCAGCAGTCTAATCTATTGCGAGAGTAACACATACCTGCGATTTTTGAACCTTTCTCGCATTTAAACACCAGAGCGGGTCTTCTACGAATATTAATGTCAGTGAAATTTATTATATTTTATATAAAGCTGAAGGTTCAATCCCCGTTCCCGGCACAGATTTATCTGATTGCCAAACCCTTCCTTCACCTCTGACAAGACGTGTATTAATCACAACTTGTAAGTGTGGGGAATGCCAGGCCTCCACCGTGGTTCGGATTCCACGTTAAACTGTAGGTCCTCCATTTCAGCTCGCAATCACCCTACCATTGCACATTAGCGTAAGTCCGTATAACCCGAACGGTTAGTAAGACGCGGTGCTAATAATGATAATATAAAGAGTTGAAAACCATAAGTATCACATTTATAAATGGCAAGATTCATCATATGACTGTAGTTTCTCAACCTAAAGTGGCGTTTTAAATATTTTAATCGATTTTCTTAAGCTTTTATTTATTTATTTTTAGCACCGTGTCTTACTACCGTTCGGGTTATACTATATTTATACGCATATGTGTTAAGTACATTAATGTTTAGGAATTAGAGAGGCTTAATTGAGAGGAAGTGCAGCCGCATTCGCGCGGAATACCATCTAGGGAAAACCACCCTCAGTCCAACAGACCGGGATAGAGCCCCAATTTCCCTGTCTTCAGCAGTCTAGTCCAACATGAGAGTAGCGCGTAAGACCAGGCGACCACCGAAGCTGGTCATTAAGCCCTTAATCACGAACCAAAATGTAATGCATAAATTCAGAAAACTTGAGTGAGTTGGTTAGCAAATCAAACCCCATAATAATTCTAGTGGCGTTCAATAAGTTTAGAAATAGGCTACATTTTCTTGGCCTCCTGTGATTTGAGGGGCTACGCCCTACAAAACTTCCACCCTACTTTTTCCAAAATTTCATTCTAGCTACGGCCTTGGCTTTGGTGCTATGTTTCCACGTAAGCATTTTTTATTCCTTTATCTTGACAAATACCAGTGCATTTCCTAATAGTTAATCTTATCCCTCTCGACTCATTATAGAAAGTCATTGAACAACTCGTTTGTTAAATGTATATTTAGCTTGTCCCTATTTATCAAGGATTTCTCAAGATCTTAGAAATTTAGAAATTATCAAATTTTGTCAGGAAATTTAATAGTTAACATTTACTTAAGTTGTGCAAGTATTTCAACATTTTCTCTCACTGCACTTTGGTCACCCCTGGTATTGTTGCACAAGCGCCATAATGGTAAACTTGAGAGGCTTCCTTAACAACTGCAATGGAAAAAGTAGCAACAAACGGTACTTTGAGAAAGTCCAGCGTTCAATTCCAGAGAGCTCTATATATAAATCACATCCCCATCAACTCTCTGATACAGTCGACTAGCTATCTTTAATTTATTAGAACACTAATGCACGTATTATTAAAAATTAATGGAGATAAAGCGTTATTAGAAGTTCCTAATACTGAACATTGTAGAAATATTCAATGATATTTGGATAAAAATTGCAGTTAAAAGTTCATTTTTGACCATTTTATAATGACTTCACAGAAAGCACTGTGCACAAATCTTCATTCCGTCATAGTTAGGACATACTGTAGTTATAAAAAAAAAACTTTGTCCCCTATCGTCCCCGCGGAACATTTTTAGTAATCATTCAAATAAAAATTCAGTGCACACATTTCTTGCATAACGTAGGTATTTTTCTATTCCCTTTTTACTCCCATATCTCGTGCGAGCCGAGTTGGGTCTGCTATGATGAACGCTCTTAATTATATTCGCCAAAGAGAGAGTTTAACGGATTTGGTAGAAAAACACATTTAGAAGATACAAACACATTTTTGAGGTAAACAAAGCATTTTACTACATCATTAGTTCAATTTTATATGAATTGATAGATATCAAGCGTGACAGCTTCAGATCATTTAAGTGAAAGTATATGCACCAACTTTTATAGAGACCCGCTTCGGTGGCCGCCTGATCTAAGGTGCTAGTCTCGCAATAAATTAGACCGCCCAATACCGGGAGACCGAGGTTAGAATCTCAGTAGGGTTTACCGACGGTGGTTTTTCCATTCTACCTCCGAGCCAATGAGGGTACACTTACTCTAAAAATAACCTTCCTGATCCCTAAAACCACTAGCATAATTAGTACAGAGGCGATGCCAAGAAGAAACACCACTTTCGATGGAAGGAGTGCAGTTGCGCACGCTTGTTCGAATTTCCCGCCACATTCGGCTAGTGTAGCCTTAGCTTAAACGCTTGGGCTGTACGCACATGGACTAATTAATAACGTGTTCGGTAAGAGGAAGGTTGAATTTAGAATTAAAGTTCTCTTATTTTAGTGGAGGAAACCATTTAAGAAAAAAAAACTCAATATATCAGAGTGGGATTCGAGCCCCGTTCTCTCAATCACCGACAAGCCAGTCAAACACAAGAGTGACGCGCTAGACCATGCGACCACCGTTGCAGTAAATACCATTTTCAAAAGAAGTAAAAGTGATTACATGTAATAATATTAGTTTAAGTATTTAAAATAAAAGACTACTTTTCAGAGTCGACATGTTTTCTTAGGGCCGGTTTTATGACCGACTCCTGGATAAATATTAATTTTAAGTCACACTTTTCTATAAACTGACAAGCTATTTGCAGCGTTATATTTATATAAGAACAAATTATCAAAATGTAAATACGATAAATAAAATTTTGTAAACGTTGTACCCAACTAATGACCACCTTTGGCAGACACCGGAATTAGTACTTGCAAGACAACTTAGCATCTGCGCCCAAGTGACGCCATATGTTTCCTCGCGCTCGTTTCGCCGCCATTATTTAACAAATGTTGAGCGTTCTCACCACTTGCTAGGTTGTAGCGCTATTAGCAGGGCTTATACGCATGCGCAAACCAGTAAAAACAGTACCAACATTGCGTGTTCTGAATAAAACTATATATCTATCCTTCAGATAACTAACATAAACTATATGGCAGATAAATTCAGTTCATGATACGGGTAAAACATTAAAGTGGCTGATAAATTTTATCTGGTAGATAACTTTAACCTCCCAATAGCAATATTTATCCGGCCCTTATAAAACTTAAGTCTTTGCATTTGTGCATTTTATTATATTTATTGGTATTTCAAACGACTATACTCAATCATTTTTCTTTAATTTATTTTAGGACACCAATTATTTCAAGAAATATTGAAAATGGCACGATCGCGCCGAACTGCGTCAGCGAGCGGGTCCGCCGGACCGTGGCAAAGAAAATGACGGATATGAATGCGTTTGTCCGCCGGTCTCCAGGAACTCCCTTCCGGCAGGATTGGGTGTGCGTCAGTGTACTTCATTTATTATTATTATTATTACCCCGTCTTACTACCCATTCGGGTTATACGCTTTTAAGTACTAATTACGCTAATGGATTAGGAATTAGGAAGGTTGAAATAGAGGGAGTGAACCCACATTTGCGTGGAGGGAGAGTGGAAAACCGTTTAGAAACACCCCCCCGCCCCCCAGTTCACCCGACTAGGATTTGAACCTTGATCTCCCCGTCCTCAGCAGTCTNCCCCCCCCCCAGTTCACCCGACCGAGATTCGAACCTCGATCTCCCCGTCCTCAGCAGCCGAGATCAACACGACTAGCGCGTTAGCCAACTACGCCACCGAGGCGGGTCAGTGTACTTCAAAATAAATTACAATATTGCTTCGGTAGATAGATTTATTTTAATTGCCTATACATAGTAATCACAAGTTTTTTTAAATTATTTGTCATGAACATTAAGGGTCTTCCTTAAATTACATAAGAATTTTTTTCATGATTGTTGATAAAACACCCAACCCCCCCTTCCCGTAAGGAATCGTAAGATTTTCCTTAAGTAACTTTGAACGATTTGATAAATTAGACATTTTAGTGAAATTGTATAATATTTTTTTCTGACAATTTTTTTTGTCTCACCATAAATGTTAATAAAAAGCTTTAAGATGGATTCTGACACCCCCTTCCCCCACCTCTTCCCTTAACGTGAGAGAATAATGGCATTAGCCCAGCCCCCCTTTTCTCACCCCCAACGACCCTTATGAAATTAGATTAAAAAAGGTTTTGAATATAGATAAAAAGTCTTGTTCAAATTTCAGGATACCCATGTCATGTAATTAAACCAAGTGTATAAAAATTCCATCGCACTATTTTATTTATTTTAGCCAAAACAATTTTTCCTAAAATAACTGCAAAAATGTTGCCCTTAGCTCCCGTTCTCTACCATACCAGCCTTAAAATTCCCCCGTTTCCCAAAGTTCCCTCAGATATTAATTTTTCGCGTCGCTAATAGCCAGCACATTAACGTGCAAAGTTCGGACAGTCGGCTGCGACCGAACCTGTTAATGACCAAGACACGGAGAACTGCCGTCTAGGAATTGAGGCCAAGGCAGGAGTCATGCGCGGTACACACAGTTCCCAACTACAATAGAACACGCCGCGAACACCACTTCTCTTGGTGTGACTCCCTCGAAAACCATCCACGAGACAATCAATAATGGGATCCACTCGTGTGTATCTTCGACTCTCTTGGTGCAGCCAAGCGTCGGGAGGGGGTGAAGGAGGGGTTGATAGCTGCACCATCCATCGTAAAAAAAACCCACCATCACACCCCTTCTACTAATTTTACAAAACAACACGGATTACATCGAAGACTTCCTGAGGCGAACGATTTATTTTTTGATAAGCCTTTAAATCCCAGGTTTTATTATTATTATTATTATTATTATTACCGCATCTTACTAACCGTTCGGGTTATACGCACTTACGCTAATGTGTAATGGTAGGGTGATTGTGAGATGAAATGAGGGACCTACAGTTTAACGTGGAATCCGAACCACGGTGGAGGCCTGGCGTTTTGTAATTAAATTCTGTTTGTTAAAACCGGCAGGCAGTAAAGACGGTGCGGAAAAAAGAAAATACTAGCCAGTGAAAATGAATTAACTCAATTTCATTTTGTTGCATTTAGCATTTGGCAAGAAGCACAAACATCTTCTAACCAAAGAAGGCCGTTGTAGTGAGCATTTGACAAGGAGCACAAACTAATCTTCTAACCAAAGAAGGGCGTTGTATTGAGCGTTTGACAAGGAGCACAAACTAATCTTCTAACCAAAGAAGGGCGTTGTATTGAGCGTTTGGCAAGGAGCACAAAATCATCTTCTAACCAAAGAAGGGCGTTGTAGTGAGCGTTTGACAAGGAGCACAAACTAATCTTCTAACCAAAGAAGGGCGTTGTATTGAGCGTTTGACAAGGAGCACAAAATCATCTTCTAACCAAAGAAGGGCGTTGTAGTGAGCGTTTGGCAAGGAGCACAAACTAATCTTCTAACCAAAGAAGGGCGTTGTATTGAGCGTTTGGCAAGGAGCACAAAATCATCTTCTAACCAAAGAAGGGCGTTGTAGTGAGCATTTGACAAGGAGCACAAACTAATCTTCTAACCAAAGAAGGGCGTTGTATTGAGCGTTTGGCAAGGAGCACAAAATCATTTTCTAACCAAAGAAGGGCGTTGAAGTGAGCATTTGACAAGGAGCACAAACTAATCTTCTAACCAAAGAAGGGCGTTGTATTGAGCGTTTGACAAGGAGCACAAACTAATCTTCTAACCAAAGAAGGGCGTTGTATTGAGCGTTTGGCAAGGAGCACAAAATCATCTTCTAACCAAAGAAGGGCGTTGTAGTGAGCGTTTTTACATAGTATTGTTGAGAGGAGTGGCCAAACTACCCAAGACAAACCCTTTTGGTGCTAAAAATGTTAATCCACCATGAGATACTCTTATTAAATATAATATATTAGAATAGTCAAAACACAAGATTTTTCATTATCACATAAGCTACCTATCAGTTGTATAAGGTAAACGTTCAGTGAGTTTTGATAGCTAGTTTTGCCTATTACTTTTAACTAGAGTTTGGGATTGCGGTTCACCCAAAACTGAAAGCTGCAGGCCCATCTCCGAAAACAGCGATTTTTGAATAATGATTAAAACAAAAATCCACCTCACTCGAATGCTTGTAAACATGTCTGTTAATAACGTGTAGGGCCTAATTTGGACCATAAATGTCAATACTAATATCTCCTGCAAAGAGATGGAATGGTCAATGCAGGGAATCTCTGGAATTGTCAGATCATTAGGAACGTCTAATATATTATGCTGTATATTCCATTCACTGTAGGAATTGACTTCTGAAAGGCCTTTTTCCCTACCAGAAATCTATTATATAGTAGAATATTGATAGGAAAAAGACCTTTCAGAGAGTAATTCCTACCGTGAATGGAATATATGTGTTATTTGTAATGAAATATGCATAGAAAATGAAGAAGTATTTGAGGAAACAGTAAAACTAGAGAAACTACAACTACACTGCTGTCACTACAAAACTAAATTTGTAAAGTGATAAAATATGTAATAAAAGCTCCTGATAATAGAAATGAAAAGTAAACACTAAAGTCAGAAGTTTCAACATTTAAAAATTCAACATTTAAAAAAAAGTGTTAAAAATTAAAAGCCTTAATCATTTTTATAATGATTTATAATAAAACCAACATATGCTAAAAAGTCATTTGCACTGAGTAGTAATTTTAATACTTGATTTTGTTCACACTTATATGATAAATAAGTAAATGCTCTTGTTTTTCTGAAAAGTTATTACCTGCAAAAATTATATATATACTTAATCAAAAACCAACAATAAATTGATTGTTCAATATGAGTTATTTTCCTTTCAAAAACAAAAATTCTATTTTGCAATTAAATAAATGTTCCGTGACATTGAAGAGAATGTGCAACTTGAGTAAAAATTACATGGTTACATGGGTTTTTGTTTTGTTTTTTGTTTTTAGCATCCTCTCTTACTACTCATTCAGGTTATACGTGTACGTGTACAAATTAAGCAATACTAAACATGACCAATGAATTCTAACGTATTAGGTGGAAGAGTTGAAAACCGTTTAGGGAAAACCACCTTCACCCTCGGTAAGTCCAACAGGAATTCAAACCTCGATATACTCGTCTTCAGCAGGCTAGTCTAACAGGATAGTGACGCCTTAGATCATTTGGCCTGTGAGGCAAGTATTTTGGTTGTTAAAGATTTACTTCAAGGGGTATAAATTTTTAGGGTATAGCAGAGGGAATAAGAAAACCACTCCAAAGGCATTTGTTTGAGATTCGAGCCCTAACCTCTCTGTCATCAGCAATCCAGTTTGAATTGAGAACTTAACACCTTAGAGAGTCTTACAGCCTGTGAGTGATAAATATTCTAAAATTATTTGTATCAAGAAATTTTTAATTCAAACACATTGAGAAATGATACATAAAAGTGAGTTTTCAATATCAGGCAGAATTATCAGCAATTATCAGCGACAATAACTAATTTCAAAATAATGAATATCCCTCAAATTTTAGAAATCATGAATCTATCATACGTATTATTGACAAAATAGAATTAAAAAAAATTAAAACTGTTTCAAGAGGCGGGATCCACTTTGTTTGCACTCCTAGAACATAAAAGGTTAACAAGAGTTGCACATGAGTGTACCAATCCAGCTCAAGCACAAGGACTTTCTCAAGGTGGGTGGAAACCAGAAGCGGCATACTTTTACAAATACTTCCACCTTACATAACAGCAGGAAATATACAGTGGCCACGAAGTGCAAAGAAAGTGGTAACCGAATGCACTCCGAATGTGCATTCATTTACACTTGAATAGTTTAGACTTGCTTGGCCCATTAAAATATTTTGACATTACCAGTTGGCGTAGAATTCTTGAAAATAAATATTGAGATTCTTAAGACCTAAGAACTGTTAAAGTAATTTAAATTGCATAAACCATTTGAAAACTTTCATAGTTCAAATCTTATTTCTTTTTTCTGCATAGTCAACTTTCAATAATATGCAAATGAATTACTTTTAAAACCGAACTTTCCAATATTTTTTTTAATAGATGTTTCCTATGCCATGGGGAAAATACTCATGTCACAACTATATAAATGTGTAATACCTTAATGGTACTGCCTACTGGGAGAGGAATATCTTCCCACTGCAATATGTAATGATGGGAATGCCAGTTCTGAAGCATTAAA
Source organism: Timema douglasi (assembly GCA_901482245.1). NCBI lineage: Eukaryota > Metazoa > Arthropoda > Insecta > Phasmatodea > Timematidae > Timema > Timema douglasi. The sequence goes on along the minus strand of CABEEJ010003014.1, from coordinate 57,539 downwards.
ACCCCCGAAACAATCCTAAATTATCTTATGAATTTCCGTTTGGATTACATTTTTTTTTCTTTTAGCACCGCATATTACTACTCTTATGTCTATGCACAAATTATACTAATGTGTTAGGACTCAATATGGTTGAATTTAGTAGAAGTGTACCCACATTTGCATGAAGGAAGAAGGGAAGACTGTTTAGAGAAAACCACTCTCAATGTACCGGACTAGGATTGGAACCCTGATCTACCAACCATTGGCAGTCTAGTATTTTGCAAGAGTGACACCTTAAGAGATGGAAATATAACACGCAAACATGATTTGCGTAGTAAACCAAAGGAATTTTTTTTTAAATAAAGCTTTTGCCAATATCGTACAATTTTTTTAAGTCAATATTTCTACAGCCCTTTAGGTGTTACTTTTAAGGTGTTTTTTTATTTATAGTTAGTTGTGATACAGCCAAACCATCTCATAAAGATAAGGGAATCATCAATATGATTTTAGATCTATTATTTTTCTTATTGATAAAATTTCTCTCTCAGTTATGTCTAGATACAAAAACCATATTTTAGGCTTGACTAATAAGATACTAAATATTGTTAAAGCAATATTTTCATATTACAGTTCGACTCCCTGCTTGGCTCTCCAAATTAAGACATTTCATGTTAAACCGTGTTGAATACAAGCTAATTTTATCATTTTAAAGAATTTTTAAAACTATTCAATTTTAAATGTATACTTAGTATACAGGCTACAATCCCTAAAATTTGTAAAAATAAACATATATTATTTTTGATGCTCAACAAATAAAATAACTTGTTAACTTACACTTTACAGTAATACCTCACCATTCATAGGGTTTGCATAGCTGAAAAATGATGCAAACATATATAATATAATTATAATTATATATACTGTATATATACTTTTCAGCACCGTGTTGTACTAATTGTTCGTGTTATACTCTTAGGCTATGTACTAATCACACTAATGGGTTAGGGAAGAGGAAGGATGAATTTAAAGGAAGTGTACACACATTTGCGTGGAGAGTGGGAAATTATTATTATTATTATTATTATTAGCACCGCGTCTTACTACCCGTTCGGGTTATACGCACGAGAGTGGGAAAACATTTAGGAAAAACCACCCTCAGTACACCCGACCAGGATCAAACTACTATCTCGTCATCGGCAGTCTAGTCTACTGAGAGAGTATGCCTTAAATCATGCGGGCACCAAAGTGGGTTTTATATTTTATGAAACAATTTTTATAGTTATTGATAAACCTCAATTAAAGTCAATAAATCTGTAGGGTTTGTGAGATTAAAGTAATATTTTTTCATAGTAAATATATTAACAAAATATGGGTAAAGACAATGTGCATAAATAATGTATGTCAAGAACGAATATGGCTAAACAAACTAAGAAGGTATCATTTGGCAGTTGTGCCTTGAAAAATTGTTTTCTTTACGATTGTCATAGTTCTATAAAATCATCACAGAGCTTTGCTATTTTTAAATAAAACATTTTCCTTTTTTTAAACTACTTAAGCCTTCTCATTAAAAGTGCTTTCACTGACTAAGATTAAATCCAAGGAAACAGTTTATCTAGTTCTGCTACGTTAATAAAATTATTCCTAATGTTTATGTTGTCATTGCAATAGTCCACAAGCCAATTTAGGATTAAATCTGATCGATATATGAATTATTGCTCATAAATCAAAGAGTTTATTGCATGAACTTTGCCAAAGCAATCAAATCCACTCTTGATGAACCATGGGTGTAGGGCTTCAAGCACACAATGTGTGACCTAGTTCACACACACACTACGCTGAGGTAGCAGATTACATTCAGTGCCTTCAACAACCAAATTCTCATGCACTTGTAATTCTAAAGAGTGCTTCAACAACAATTAGATATTTTTCATGAAGATGAAAAGAGAAAGTTTAGTAATAAGGTATGTAATTTAATACAATTCACCCTTTTTCTAGTGGGTTTTAGACCAAAGCCTGATATTTATGGTAATGTAAAAAGAATTGTTTCTGTCAAGTCAATGTTTAAATAATAATAATGTCCAACTATTGTATCAACAAAGGGTCTAAAAATTGAATCATAGCTATGAAGTGAATTAAAAGTGATAAGACATTGGGTTAGTAAAATTAGTAGTAGAAGAGTGATTACCAGGGCCCAGACTTTCATAACATAAAAATAATCAAAAAATGGCCTAAAACTCATCAAAAATATGACAAATATGAACAAACATTCATAATGAATGCACACAACTAAATCAACACACACTTTAAAAATGGAAACTAATATACATAATATATGTGATGACGTTAACAACTAGACTATTCCATTCTGCTAAATAGAATATTGATTTATAATTACCTGCTTCAGAATTAACAGCTATCCCTTCCAAATGCAATTTTACCAGAGAAATTCTTTGGTGCCAGGAAAAGAGTATATGTCCTAATAGTATATATAACATGACTTATACTAAAATGTACAACTAAAAGAAAACAAATGTACTTATACTATAAAGATCAAATGGAACTTTTCCAACAATAAAGTTGAGTTTGACTTATACTACTTGTACCAAATGGTAGTTCTGGCCAAGGAGAATGTAAATATTGACTTGACTTGATCATTTTTGTGACTTATACTATTTTCCCCTGGCACCAAATAATTATAGTGTATCAACAGAAATGTGTATTTTACAACCATAAATTTAAATTTGCATGTATAAAATATTTTTAGTATTTAAAAACATACTTATTTAAGATAAATGCCTAAAAATGACACAAAATGTGCATAAAAATTAGTCAAACAAATAAAATATGCCTTAAAAATAAAAAATAACAAATTTAGATTTATAGACCTATATACCTAATCACACCGTCCTCTTATGGGGTAAGCAAGAAATTGTGTGTATAGCTCAAAAAACAACAATTCCATACTAAATCCATCCTCACTAACTTTCTCCACCCTTCCATACTCACTTCGCTTCAACAGCATCCATACATAGTCATACACGCTCTTTTATTTTTTTAAATTTCAATGCTACTCTTTTTTCACACATTTGTCTACAACATTTAGCCGCATCTTACATAGCCTACCCCTTCCTTTTGATCCACACTCTCTACCTTCATATATTTGCTTCATCACTCGGTCAACTCTCATCATCTCAACATGCCCGAACCAAAGTTAAGACACTTCTTACATATGGCCTTATTTGATTCCCTTTCAAACCATAACTCCTTCAGCACCCATTTATTACCGAATGCCAATAAGAGTTTTTCTACATACATTTCTTAGATATCTCATTCCAATCACACTCACCTTGCTCATGTGTTTCTCCTGAGAAACCCATGCTTCACATCCATAAAACAAAGTATTAAAAACATTTCCACAACCAGGGGATCATAAAGAGAATTTATGTACACATTAGCATTGTCTGTGATGTATTAATAAAAAGAAAGATGGGACGTTATTTTTCTTATGTGACAGGCCTACTCTCTTTTTCACAGTGATAGGCAAATTCATTAATATAAACAAAATATTTGTTAGCTCTAACATCTTATGATGCCATTATTTTTATCTATCAAATCTGGGCCTTTGACTTAACAACCTATGCTCTAACAACTAAGCTATAGGAGTGATGGAAGGTTCAGAGTTAAATGTGATAAGAGTGTTATTTAGAAAAAATATAGTCCCTGTTATTCCTTGCCGACGACAATAGAGGGCAAGGTTTGAATCCCAATCGGGTGAATTCAAGGTAGTTTTTAAATAGTTGTCCATTATCTATTAATACAAATGCAGATACATTTCCTCAAAATGCTTCCTTCCTAAGTCCTAATGCAATACTTATATTTGCGTGGAGGAAAAGTGGATACTTGGGTTGTAAAATGTATGTTGCCATCTTTATAAGCTAGATTATTTGAATATAATGAGGCATACATAACAACATACCAACAACAAATGAGAAAACAGGGATTTTTTTTAAAAAAAGAGGTATAAAGGGAGGTGATTTTTATGAGGAAAAGGTGAAGAAGTTATATAGAAAAATATATCAAGTTATGTAGTAGGGGTAAGAGTAAGAAAATATGCTTCAAGTAATTTAACATTAATAATTAACTGATACAATACAAATTAAAAGTTTTCATGGTTTAACAAGCACCGGAAGAAGAATGGTCCAGAACTCACAAACATCAAGCCATCCAACTGTCTTCCAGAGACAATTTCTAACCTTTGAGAACATTATACAAATAATTATTGGTACTAAAAACACGATTTTATTTATACTGCAGCTTAATGTTGGGTCCTAATAATAATTTTAGATCCATTTACATTATGAAATTGTGTCACTCTATGAAGAGTTTAAAGGATTTCAGCCTAAATCAATGGGCTATAGCAGAGCCCTGCTTTTATGGTGAATAAAAAAGCCCAATTTCGTTTTTAAGTTTCCCAAAAGCGGTGAATTACAAAAAACCTATTTTTGCGACGAAATTATCGAATTAAGACAAAAGCGTTAAAAAAGTGGTTTTTACCAAACTTTCGTGATTAAAGTGACTTTGTTTGGTTAAAACTAGGCTTCCAGGACAATGTTTGAAACAGGTAAACTAAACATATTGAAGTGAAAACCAAAAATTACATTTTGTTTGGACAAAACGGTAAAAAACACTAGTCCGCAAAAAAA
>CABEEJ010003014.1:6760-48628 GCA_901482245.1 Timema douglasi | reverse complement strand
CTTCTTGCTTACCTAAGATTTGTTCACAGCAATAACCATGCTTTTTATCATGCAATTTTGCCTATACCCTAAAGAGCTAGTAAGACACGATGATAAGAACCTTTTTAATTCATGCTGGTAATTATTAACATAGAGATGTAAATTGATATTTAACACTGATTTACAATTAATTTAAATTTATTGAACAGGTAAAAATAAAACAAGTTATAACATTATATAAATTTAAAATTATAATTTACTTTTAATTGAAGTTATAGAAAGGGTATTATTAGTTAATAAATGAATATTATATTTATAAAAAACACCCTAAACTCCATTTAATCCGATGACCAAGGTCCTTGAATCCACGTCTCAACACTATTAATTATTATGTTTAAATTTGGGAGGGCTAGGTCACTCAAGCTTTGGCTTACTTTTATATAGGCTTCACCACTTCTTCCTCATTTAGCCACTCGGCATCTTCATTGTTGCCAAGTCCAAGCAGCTTGCGATGCGGCCTCCCTCAATTTTGCCAGTCTTTCTCTGTCTTACGTGAGCATTGTTCTGACCCCCTCCCCCCCTTGTCAACAAAAATAAGCAAAGCCCGAACTCCCTTAACCCCTAAGGTGCTTATGTAATACTTGAACACCCCCTAAGAGCTATCATTGATATCAAATACAATAGCGACTCGGTTGTGGATTTATGTCCTTTCCGAAGAATCAATTATAGTCCTTAGTAGCTGATGATATTTACACACCCTCACAGAGACTGCCTTAAAATATGAGTGAAGAATGAACCTGAGCACGGTAAGATCCCTGAATAACTCAGTGGTATATCATTGGCGCACTATGCCCAAGGTCTTGGTTTCGATTCCCGTGTCCAGGTGTGATTTTTCAATTTACCCAATCAAGACAACGGTTGTTCGGTTAAGTACACAAACTATAATTAATCATAATTTTGTCTGCAGTTGCATCAAACCCAACTCCCAAACTTTAAAACGCATCTTGTTCTATAGTAGAGTATTTATCACCATGATATAAATGTCCCATAAATCTGAGAGGCCCTTTAAAAGGTTTATAAAATCAGTAACTTCATCTTTTGACCAGAATTTTGGCAATTTTTCATTGGGGGGTAGCCATGGTAAAAAATCTGTGATCCGTTAAGTGCCGGACATAATATCCAATTCGCCAGATACTCGTAGGGCAGTATGCTAGATCAAAGAGGGTTATGTTCACAAGGTAGTGTATGACACTTCAAAATGTGTCTGGACAAATATTACCAATTTACAGACACAGCTCTATAAGCACATAATATCACCGATGCAGATATATAAGTCCATTTTTTTGGAAAGAAAAAGCTATCAATGAGAAATGATGGTGGCGATTAAATAGCTTGCAAATATTATTGTTAAAGGTTTTTGTACATCAATTGTAGGCCTAAATTGAAGAAAAACTTATTCTTACTTGTAAATTAAATACATATTTTGTCTAAAAAGCCGTTAAAATGCAATACATCAACAATCTTAGAGTTGAAAATGTGAGAGGAGGTTATTGCCTTTATTGAAGTGTCAGAAATGTTATTTTAAGAAAATGTGCCAACCCATATGTGTCTGAAAAGAGGATGATAATCATCTAGAGCCCAGTGAACTAGGATAGAATTAATACATAATCCCAATATCCTAGGACAAGGTTGAGCATGTCACATTCGTAGAACATTCCAACGCTGACGCATTTTGAGATAGTGTTTGAATTAGGACAATATTTCCCAAACTGTGGTTATATGTATCCCTAGGGTTACGTGAAGAATTTCAGGAGTTACGTAATGTCCCACTATTTTATTTTTCATTTATTTGAGGTATTAAAGTGCACTTTCTGAACCGACTGATTATGTCAGCACCGATTTATAAACTAACTTACATATAGGTAATATAGAACAGACACTACATCCAGTACCTGGCCGTTAATTTAACTTACATTTCACCAATGATTATATTTTTCAGCCACTATGAGAATCTAACTCTAGGACTCTTAGTTTAGTACACAGACATACTATCAACTGAGCTAAAGTGCTCAACTATGTCCGCCTAATTATTTTTATTTTGTCAAAATATATTTGTTTTGATAATAGTAAGCTCCTGATAAACAAATTAACTTATATTTGTATGTAATAGGATGGACTTTTATAAGCCTTCCTTTCCAACTGCGTTCATTTATAACAAAACGATTATCTTTTACAGGTGTTGGCAACCCAAAACCTAAACATATGATTTTTCAATTGTCAATCAGGTAAAAGATATATTGTGAACATAATGTAAGTTTACTATATTCTAAGCGTTGCTGGAGAAAATATTCTGCACAAGCCGACTGTTTAAAAACTATTGCTATGATCTGTTACAATAAAAACTAAGCTCATAAAGATTTGGGACAGCTTAGTAAAATCTTACTACATACAGGCTTACTGGTACTTGATTACAAAAATTTTAATGGATATTTTATATATATTGTAGTTAAGTTGAACATTGTTTGCTTCTAAATCTTTGAGCTGTTCTAGATCAATACTATTATTGTGAGCTTAGCGAGGTTGAGTAAACATCCAGGTGGTTTCTAGAATAATTTAGTTTTAAAATAAATGCTGGGCTACCTGGAGATAAATTGTCTCAGCCTAAAAAAATAAAGACTCTTTAAGATAATTTTAGTAAGCCTATTTGTTTTATTCAAGACTTTAGAGCCCAAATAAAATGTTTTAGCCTTTTAATTTTCGGAAAGAAAGTTGTAGCAAAACGATTTTTTTTTTCATCGCAAAGGCATAATTAAGGTTAAACAGAATTATGAGCTTTGTCAGCCACCTTGAAGTCATAGGGCCTACATAACAAACAGGCCAAACACAACATGAGACACACCCCCTTTTTCCTAGTAAGTCAAAAATATTAAACAATTTCTGTTTTGAAAAATACATATTGGTCCCAAACAATGAAAATTTAGAGTATTCAATGAATATAATAAGTGTTCTCTAAAATATAGGGTTTAGGCCTACACAGATTACAACATATTGACTTTTACAATTGACTCAACTAGGACAAACGTCAGAAAACATGACTAACGACAATATGTCTAAAAGCCATATTAGATATAGGACCTCGAAACTCACTAAATATACAACCATCTAATAAGAAATATATAAATTAGTTTAAAATTAACTTACCGCTTGTATATTCTGTTGTCAACTGAAAAATAATGCTAATAAGTTGTCAATTTAGAACTTAACAAAATAAATAAATACAATATTTTAATAAAAAGGATACGTTGCATAACGTTGTGAATATCCTTGTCCACCTTGTTGTTTTCCCTTTTGCATGCTCATGGCAACGTGTGCTGAAATACGTTTGAAGTCCTCATAGAAGGACTTTATTTCGTTTCGATAGGAATACCTCGAAAAATCTCCTGTAATATAAAAAAACCACTCATTGAAAAACACACTTTAAAAATGTATCTTTTACTTTAGAAATTATAAATGTCAAAACGTTTATTCACAATGGATGATGAAAAAGGATATTTTTTAATATTAACATACGCCCAGTACCTTTTTAGATTCTTGAAGGAGATGGCTTCGTGAAAATTCGTGTTGCTTTCGGTATTAGTCGGAAATTTGAGAAAGAGGCGGTTATTGTGTATTGTCTAATAGAAATGTCAAGTCACAAAGATATAATAATTTGTATTGTTTAATCATAGTGGAAATATAATGTAATACGTTTTAATTCAAATACATTAGTAAACACCACAAAGCACAACAATAAATATATCCAACATAATAACAATTGTAGGGCGTAACACTGCCACCATCTTTAAAAATAAAAATTTAACAAGACAGCATTTCAACAAAGTCCAATATAAAACATTATAACTATGTAAATGATAGGTGGTGAACCTAATAAATAAGATAATTTATTAGTCATGATGAATTTAAAATAAAACGAAACCGTCAATTGTTTTGAAAATAAAATACAAATAGTGCATGAGAACATCAAAACATTCAAGTTGCTGTAAGTTTTACTCAATATTCAATTTTATTAATAAAGAATTATTTAAACTAAATATTTTATGTAGGGTACTGAAGCAAACAGCCTGTTCTCTCCGAGGTGAAACGAACACGTTTTCACTCCTTTCAGTTCAGTTCAATTCTTAAAGATGGAAGCGAACTTTGTTTTAATTTTTTTGTGGACTGATTTCAAGGAGGTTATGTTAGTAGTAAAACAGATTTTCATAAGATAATTTTTGAAAGAGTCAGTATCTAAGTAGGCCTAATACAAAAAGTATAGTTATAATGAATTTCATAAGTATTATACGATAACCATTTTGAAGTGAGTGTATTAATTAAAATAAGTACCTAACTAATGGAAGTAAAGGTATAAAGTAAATAAAGAATAGCCTTATAGGTACCTTCTGTAATAAAAGTCACCTAATTGTGTTGTTCATTTATTACTTTTTTTTTTTTGCGTCTCTTACTATGTGTGCAAGCATGTTTTTATTTAGTACATCCAAGAGTTTAAAAAAATTATTAAATTGATTTAATTATTGTTAGATTTAAAAATGGCTTGCGTAGAGTTTTTTACTTCTTATTTTTTTTCAATTCCTAACCCACTCTACTCACTCCTATCCGAGAGGTGTAGCAGGAAAAGCAGTTATATCTGCCACGGGTACAGTTACTTCAGGGAAACGAACAGCCAGGGAGTGAGTCTACACCAGCGAAACGAACGATAAAGAGTAATAAAGTACTGATAGAACTATTCTAACAAAACGAAATGAACAAAACTAATGACACGTGTTTGATCCTCCAAGGGAAGCAAATTCGTTAATTTGCGCAAAGTAGTAGAATTATGAATGCATCCCCAAGTGCAGCAGAGGAAGAGGAGGGTCACTTTGTAGTAAGCTAACTTTTTAAGTATATTTTTTCATTATGGTCTTTCGAAAAAAATAAAAGGATTAAAATGATTTAAACAGGTATACCAACGCCATCTTTAAGCAATCTATCAACAACAACAAAACATTTCAATACACAATTTTATTGAAACGAGTAGTTTTTGGGTGCTGGTTTGGTGTAAAATTATATTGTTGGCCTCATTTACTATTTAATAAAGATAATGGCTTATAGAATAAATGCGGATTTAGTTATATTAATAATATTTACAAAACAATGAAAGGGCATGCAAAAGATCAAACTCATTTTCAGACTATAATTCAAGATAAAATGTTCAACAAATCGTGAGTTTACCAATTTCTATTATTTAAAATAGATAAATATTTATGTATTTTAAAAGATTAATATTTCCTAGATTATAAATTAAATTTATTTTGTTTAGTTCCATGCATATTTTATGTCATTCACCCGCCCCCAGACACCTACTCTTTTCTCCTACACAAGACTTTTAACTATTTAAAAAATTAACAAACGTAAGGGCCAATGTCTGACTTTAAAAAAATTATTTATAGCAAAATTATCCTGGTACCTAAGTCAAGTTTCACTTAACGCTACTATATGGATATTACGAGAACAAATTTAGTGCTTAAGGTCCACTTTTTTGTTTTGAATGATTCTAGAATTCCATTCTATCATAATATTTAAATAACTAACCATAAAAACCCAAACCTAGCTCAGACAAGGTTAGCTTGGACACCACTACATGCTTTTATTCTAGCATATCTACAATTATGGCTACTAAAGCGACGTACATACCTTAAAAACTTTTGAATTTTCCCTGTTATTGTTATCACTAAGCTTGGCAGATCTAACTCCCCTGGCGCTGAGTAAGCCATGATTACTAGGAGTGACACCACTTTAGAAAACATCTCTACTACCCCGTTACCTATTACATCATCTAATGTTCCTTCGATAGAGCTTCCTGACGAATCCACGTCCATATCTCCAACAACCTGTGTCGGAGTACTTTAAAGAGTAGCCGCATAGGAAATTACATTGCGTAGCCATATTAGAATATTTGGAAATTGAGAACTGTCCATGACAAATTGGGACCCTGGTTGCATAGCGCAACTTGTAGGTAGAGTTGCTGTCTACAGACTGACCAGCCTCCTGGTACGACAAATTGCGACGAGTCATAGTAAATTTAATTTTATATTGTCGCATTCATTCGGGACACGTTCGGTCAGTTGTCAAATTATCCCCTCACAGTGAACACATTTTGAAGTTCCTTATAGACATTATTCTATGAGATTACCACCTCCACAATTTGCGCACCTATGCCCATCACTACGACAGTTGACAGCGAGATGTGTAAAACGTAAACAATTATGACATTGTGACGCTGGATAAACATAAGGCTTGACCTCCACCCTAGAAAAACACATGACAACATAAGATGGTAGCTCTTTCCGACGAAAGTCACTGTTACTATACTTGTGGGACCAAACCACTCAGGTGTATCAGGATTGAGCTTGTTGAAGCGTCGTACTTGCAGTATTGAAGATTCACTTTCTCTCACTAACTCTTCCTTAATGAATTCCTCTAAAAACTCAAGTGGAATATTATGAATAACTCCAATCCGATGTTTAATACGACCCACCCAGTAAAATGAAACCTTCAAAAAATCATGTAGGTCCATATTTGCCATATGACTATTAGCTTCCTTAATACATAACAATTCCACAACAATTTAGTTTTTCCCTGCTGCAACAAAGCTAGCTACATTCTTATACTTAGGAAATAATCCCTCTCCTAGTTTCATTGGATGCAAATTCTTAATGTTTAGTTCCGATGTATTTGAAAATGTAATTTTATACGGCCCTGGATTAGAAACATTAAATACATCCTCTATTTAGACTGCTATACTATCATCTGAAAGAATTATCCCGATATGACTCTCCTTGGCATTAGCTACTTTGAGAATTTTGGCTGACGCCTGTTCGGTTTGTTTTACCGCAACACACCCTACACTAGATTTTGCCTTTTTCATAATTTAATTATTAAATATTGATCTTAAACGACCAGATTTTAAACCTATGGCACTTGTTTGAGAATTTTGTCAAATATTTGAGTACATTTCTATCATAGCTAATCAACATCGCACTCATCACCAGAATCCACCGTTTCCAACAACACTGATGGTCGTCAAGGTCTCTAATACAACAGCAAAACACGTCCGTCCACCACCGATACCAAACATCGACTCACTTCCATTTCTTATTCTTTATTGAGCTATGTAAATATGTGTATGTAAAATGTATTATTAGACTAAATCATCCAAGTGTTTCTTTATCACCGAAGAAAGTAAGGTTGTTCTGGATTAAGTTTATTGTTAATTGCATGAAGGGCTATTTGAGTGAGTTAAGCATAAGTCTTAATGATTTGTTTAAAACTATTCAAATATTATATGAGTTGTCTAGCGCTTCATTAATTATTTTTTTCGGATGCATAAAAAATTAATTTGTTATCTGGTTGTAACGGTAGATTTGCCGAGTCACATTAAATTGAACATGATTCAACATATTTATGCAGGAGCCTTAAGTTAATTTTTGTAGCGTTCTTCTTTAGAAATAATTTTTATCGTTTTCTTTATTGGACGTGGAATTATCTTGTCCATATTGTAGTTTGACCGTATAAACTATGATTCAACATATTTATGCGGAGCCTTTGAGATATTTTTTGTAGTTTTCTCATATACACGCTTTAGTTTAATTCACGTTGCTAGCACTTGCTATGTTCTCGAACTAGTTATCCTTTAATGTGATTTACTATTTAATCTACTTTGGTGCTGTTGGCCAACTTGTATATCTCTAAAAAAATGAATATTATATCTGTTAATTTATAATGTTTTTAATTTTATGAATATTTGTTAACTAAATGTGTAATGTAGATGCTTTTTGTATAAACTTTCAAAATAAAATCAATCAATAGTAGCCATCTATTGTTTTTACATACACTTTTTTTTTAAATAGACCTAGGTAATTACAGCAAATAGGACACTAAAAATGATCAGCACTTTGTGCATCTTTCAGAGTGATAAAAGTAAAAGCTCTGTGCAATGACTTATTATGTGTTCACTTGCATACATTGGTTGAAGATTTGTATCCGATCTTGAAGGCTCAGTATAAACGAACTTAGCCTAGCTCACATCTGACTTTATTCTCAGGCAAATGCTAAAAGTGCACATTGTGAAAGCATCTTAGTCTTTTATCAAAACAGACTACAATAGATATTTCTTCAGGTGTATTATCATAAAATGTTAAAATGATTACTGTACAGTATTATTATACAGTCCTTAAATAGACTGGTCCTGTTTATATTGCTTATGTTTCATTTATCAATAACTTGGGATCCCATGTATATTCCAAGTTAAAACTTGGCGCATGTACATATTTAAGAGCATAAGAATAAAAATTACATTATTTTAAATTTGAAAATATTCAAATTCTATTTTAATGACCCTTAAATTTGCCAAATTAATTTTTTTAAATCATAATTTTTGATTTAAAGCATATGTAAGAGCTTTAAAATGGTGAAAATTGTATCACTATCTTTTAAATAATTAGTACTCCAAATATTATTATTTCAATACCTGCGGTTACATTAAAATTTAATGTTTTTCCTAAATTTTAGATTATTTAACTATATTACACTTTGACCAAGAAAAATATAATTTGTCAGATGTTCCTAAGTCATCAATAACCATGACAAGTTAAAAAGATAGGAAAAAATGCAAGGAAAGAGGGCTTGTTGATATCACATGGCAGCCACCCAAGGTGGTTCGAGATGCAAGAAGCAGACACCAGCCCAAGTGTTACTTTTGATAAATATCAATAACATCATCTCCCAAACGACTTGAGAAGTATTGACACAAAAAAAAACTTTTTTTTATCGAGGCCTATATTTTTTTTATACAGGCCCATACTGTGCTTTTATTTTAAAGTAATTTTAAAAAAAAATTAAGTACCTACCAGGTACTTCATAACTGTCTTGGCCTCGGTTCGGTCCTGACCAGTGACAGATAATTGAGGTTCTTCTATGCCTTATTAATCCTTATACTAAATGTAGCAATTAAAAAAATGTCTATACTAGAGCTGTATGGAAATACTAATTTATTCAGATGGTGAATATTTATAATTTTTTAAACTTTTTATCATATCCATAGTGATTTGAAAACTAATAAAGAACCATATAGGCCTACCTGCTCAAAATAAGTACAGTATGAAATTATTTACAAAATTCGGAAGCACATAAAAACATTTTGTGTGTCACAGTAGAAGTTTTATCTAAGGAATGGTGATTTTGTCTTCCATTTCAATTAAGAGTTTGATAGGTTAAATATGTTAACTATTTACAGGTTTTTAAAACCTATGGGTGTTCTTTATTTTATTTTTAAATATGTGTTTATTATATTTTTTAGTTATGACATCACGAGGTCAAGTAGAAACAGAAAAGCTAAGGCAGAACATGGAGAGCCAATTGGAAAGACTTGTCCAACAGTTAGCAGATCTAGAGGAATGCCGGTAATTGATTGAATTGATTAATATGTAAATCATAACATATTTCTTTCACTGTTCCATAGTTTATGAGAGTAGCAACCACAGCTAGGGTTACTGCCTGTCCCGTATTGCATATAAGTCAGTTGTCCCATGTCTCTATAGACATTTTTTCAAAATAATCTTATAAAGGTTGTCCATAAACTCTGCAGGCAAATCAGGGGGATAGAGGGAGAAGTAGTGCTGGACATGACCGAGCAGAGGGGGAGTCAGATAATGCATTACATCACATTACAATTAAGTGTGATTTGAAATCAACTCGACTGTGTGCACATACAATCAAACAACTTTTGACCCACTGACTTTGATCATTGAGCTTGGCGAACACATACAAACAATATTCTATAAAAGGGTTATATAGGCCTTAGGCTCTACAGCTAAAAAAAACTCTATTTAAATGAGAGGGAGGGGGTTGCGCGTGAAATTGTGATTTAGTATTAGAAAGTGAATTCACAAAATTTTGACAAGGGGGGAAGAAGGGGTAGAAAAAGAGAGAGATATGCCTTTAGTTTGTAAATTGTGTGCAAATAAAGCCCCATGCTTCCAATTTGCATCAAATATACTTTAGAAAATTAAGCTGTCATAATATGCAGTATTTGCTTTACTCAACAAAGGATTAAAATCTAATGAAAATAAAATGTAATTTTATCTGGAACTATCAAATACAGTCCAATTTTAATAGGTAGGGCCTTTTATAAAATATAATCATATTTTATGGGGCCAACAATTATAACATTTTACTATTCTATTTGTGTTGTTTTATATGATAAGTATTGATAATATCTATCAAGAGTTATAGCTGCGGATCACTTGACTTTATTTATGAATATGTAAAAGTAGATCTAATCACTTTTCTAGCTGTCAGAGAAAGGATGTTTTTATAGAAATTGGGTTGTAGTTTCATCGCAATGAGTAACAACTAGTTTTTACATTTTGTTCAATAGAGATGATCTTGAGAGCAATGAATACGAAGAAACAAAGCAAGAAACCATGGATCAACTCCGTGAGTTCAATGAGAGCCTCTCTAGAATGATATCAGGAGATATGACTTTAGTAGACCATCTCGGCTCCATGCAGTTGGTAAGTGGATTACCTGTGAGGTCACTGGGACCACCATTTTATGTTCACCACATGCTGACCGGGCAGCTCAGATTTTTTTTTTAAAGTGTCTTTTAAATGCTGGTAAATAAATACTTGATAATATTTTATTGAAATGTTAATGCAGTTGTTTCAGTTTTAGCTGCTGTATTGGCGACACAGCCTGCTGTTAATATTCAGTTCTGATCAGTTGGCAGCTGCAGTTTAAGGTTAGATAGAAGGGAACACTAGTTAAGGTAAATATTTTTGCAATTTTTATAGAAAAAAAAACCTCTTTGGCCAAACTAAATAAAATATCACTTCATTATATACATTTAGTTTAATTTTCTTATTCCCACCATTTCTTGAATATTTTTCATACCTACAGAAACTTGTTATGAAGAGAAAAAGTACCTGCTTTGGTGCTCGTATTATCTAAGGCACAAGTAGATAACATGTTTGTCAATACAGCCATAAGTGTGGGGAATGAGAAGGGAAATTTTCCACAATATGTAAAAATTGATAAATCAGGTTGCTCAATCGAACATTTAAAACAAAACACACTGTTTAAACAGGCTTATTCAAAACATGTTCACTTTGACTACTCATTTTCAACTGCCTTAGAGATGCAAATGTTGAAAATTGTTCAAATTGAAAAGTAAGACAGTTTAATTTGAAATTTGATAATCCTTTTGTCTGACAAGTTGCAGAAACATTGGCTGAGTATCTTAACCCAATGCACATCTTAGCCCCACCTACAAATTGACATTAACAATTCGAGATCTGTATTTTGACTTGATGAATTCAATTGTAGAGAGACGTTGATCCAAACGCGGACAGTAAAGTTTGAAATGACATATCAAAGTTTGGAGATTGTTGTCAGTCATAATAGATTTCCAGACACCTTTGACTGATGCATTCTGGTAGATTTTCAAGAGTTTTCGACTGTGAGATAAAGAAAATCATCTTCAAGCCCACGCTTGTCTCAAAAACTTTATCAAAGGGGAATGGATCATGAAAAAATTTAAATACCAATTTGAAGTCATTGAAATCAGAAAAAAATGTGATTCAAATTTCTGAGACCAGTTTTTTTTCATACAGTATACATAGAGTTGCCGTTTCACGTCAAATATACCACACTCTTAATTTTTTTCCAATGATACGCAGGAAATAAGTTAGAAGCAGCACATGCCAGGGAAAAAATTATTTTATGTGAGATCTGGCAAGCTATTACACACCAAACATTTACGGCCAATTTGCCACTTGTGGCTATTATCGACAGGGTTGTCCACCCCGGGTATATGGCGTCACTCTTGTAATAAATAGGAATGCCGAAGATCAGGGTTTCAATCCCAGTTGTCCACTGAGGTTGGTTTTCCTCTAAGTAATTTTACACCTTTTCTTCATGTAAATGTAGGTACACTTTTTTATAAATTTAACTTTCATTCCCACAAATTAGGGTAATTACTACGTAATATTCTATTCCCAAACTAGTAGAGAAACAAGTTGACAAAAAAACTTTTGGGATTACTTTTTCGTGTAGAATTAAACTATACATAATATCTAATAAATTACGATTTTATTTATTTTAACCAAAAAAATATTTTTTATAAAAATTGTCAAAATATAGTCCTTAACTAACGTTTCCTTCCATCCCACCTTGATAACATGTGCGTCAGTTGTACATCTTTTTCACTAGATCAAGACGAAATACTGTACTGAGAAGTATATTAGGAATCCATTGTGTCTTACTATCTATCAGTGCTATCCGAATATATTATACTAATGGAGTAGAAATGGGTAGGGTACGGTTTATAAAAAGTATGTCAACTTTTGTATAAAGGGAGATTGGAAAAATATTTAGGAAAAAATCTCGATAGAGCCGACCAAGATTGGAACCCCTTGGCTGACCATACAAGATGAGACTGATGTCTTTGACCCATGTGCCCACCAGTGCTAGTGTGTATATGTTAACGGCAATGTGTGTAAGCCAGGCATTCAATAAAATACCCTCATGGTTTTAGCAAAGTATGAAGTAAATTAGTTTTGCTGTTGTATTTCATACTTTTCATGGGTGATTTATAGAATAACCAGTCATTATATATTACCGAGAACAATAGCTAACCGAACCTAACCTTATCTTACTTAACTACCCTAGTCTAAAATAACTTTAATCCTATGAAGTAGGTGAACCTGCAAGAAAACAGCACAAGACTTACATAGTACTGGATAAAATGATTGATAACATATACCGGGACTTCAAAAAGACAAAGAACTTGAAAATAAGTATAAAATACAACAGCAAAACTCATTTATTTCGTACTTTGCCAAAACCACTCTGGCATTATAGAAAAAGCTTAGGCATTTCATAGAATGCCTGGATTCCACACATTGCCAGTGACATGTATATGATTATGAATTATTGTTTTATTCATAAAAAAAAATGCATTATTTCTAATATAATTAAAACAATATAACAAAATAGCCTACTAACAAAGACATTCTTCAAACCGCCTATATCTTACAATACATTATACAATTAACATAAAAAAATACTTTTAAACAGCCACTAGATACATCAAATATTCAATTTTATAAGCAGAACAATGATTTTTCTAGTCAAACATTTCTTTCTGTTTATTTGCAAGGCAACTCAAGCAGCTATCAGCGCAGCCTTCCATACACCTGCCGTGATTAGAATGTTTGCCCGTAAAGAACCTGGACAGTTGAGGGAGAGAATAGCTCAACTGGAGCGAGACGTCAAGCTTGGCAAACTTTCACAAGAGGGGGCCATCAGAGAGAAAGTAAGATTGGAACATTGGTTGTTTTCATTACCAACAGTTTCCCTCCTGTGGCCGGGTATTAGTTCCATTCTCAGGTAGGCACTAGCTTGTCACTTGAAACAGTCTCAAAACATTCCATTCTCAATAAGCTCCTGTAGGCCTGGCATGTTATTTTTCCACAGAATTTCCTCCAAACCATCTCTCCACCTCTTCCTAGGTCCACCAACTGCGGTCTTGTGCCTTCGAGTCTCCAGTATGAGCTCCTCCTTTCTTATGTCGGGTAGAAAATGCCCCATCTTCCTGTCCCTCGCACACTTACTGCTATTTATTCTTCTCGTCTTTCTTGGTCTTCCTTACAGTCTTTTTATCATACTTCATCTTCATAATTGTCTTTGGTGATCTCTCCTTGTACCCTAACTCCTGCCCGGTCATTTAATTACTAATCCTGTCCCTCCTTACATAAGGATTTTTAACAACTTTGTATACAGAAGGGACAGGATTCACCATTCATTACTGTGACTTTTTTTTTAATGCTATGTTTAACATAATGGGTTATTATTGGATTATTATTTAAAGGATGGGAATGAGAAAGGGGGTCTGAAAGAATAGTTGTATGAACATTAATAACAGGATGCATAGAATAATGAAGATTGAAAATTAATGTGCTTATTAATCCCAAAATCATAGTTTTAAAAACCTTCAAACAAATTAGGCCCTCAAACACTTAAAGATATTAGAGATTCGATAATTCAAGACACAAATCCTTAAAAAATTCAAGTGAAATTTGTTTTAGAGCTTTAATACTGCTTATTGGTGGTTCAGAACCAATTATAATTTTAGGATGAACTTAATAATCAGACCCCAGACCAGTAATTTAACACTTAACTGAATGTTAACATTTAGTTTAATTTTCTATATTCTATTATGTTTTTATTTCCTCCTATGTTCATAATTTTTTCAAAGATTCAGATTCGAGATTCAAAGATAAATCGGAAATTCGGATTTGTAAAATAGAGAATTTGACCCAGCTGTACCAACAAAAAATCACAACACAAAGTTATAAGATAATTGATTCATGTTCATTTTTGCATGCTTAGTTTATTTTACTTTGCTTTTAAATCACCGTGATGGCTTATTTTTTAACTCCAACATTTGATCACAGATGGAGATTCTAAGTGCCCTTCGCCAGCTAGGGGAAAAACTATCCCTTACAGAATTACAATTCATAGAGCAACATTCTAATAATCTATCACACGCAGCGCAGCAGTTTGTCAAGGTTGCAGATAGTTCAGGCAAGTATACCTACTTATATTTACTGGAACAATAGTTTGTTAATTTTGGTTGTTACTTACTAAACACACATAACTTACAATCTCACTTAACCGAAGAAAATGTACTCAACAATAAATCCACAACCTTGTAATGTTGGACTCCCACATTTTTTTTATAACCTTGTCATACCACCTGATTAGGTTATATACATATACAACAATTACTCTATTGGGGTAGGTATAAGGAAGGAAGCATTTCAGAGGTAATCTACCTGCATTTGTGTGGAAGGAGAGTGGTAAGCCAATTAAGAAAAACCACCCTTAGTAGATCTGACCGGGATTTGAACCTCTATATCCCTGTCTTTAGCAGGCCAGTCTAACACAAGAGTAACGCCTTGAACCGGAGGTGCACAAACTGTGCGTCACGACTCCCTGCGGTGTCACGGCTATAAGGAAAAATTAAAACTTACAATGTTTAAAATGTTAGTGAAAAAGTGAAACTGAAATCATAAAATACAGGATGAGATGTTTCACCTTTATGAACAAATTCTATACATAAGATCATGTACAACAAAAATATGTTTATTCTTCCTTATTTATTTCTGTAATTTTGTTCCAATTTTGTATTTTTACATTTAAAAGAATATAAGCTAGTGATGTAAATGGCAAAGATGCCACCAAATCGAATTTATGCAATTTTTTAGTGTGTAAATTAATGTTTTAATGCATCAGTTTGTTCTCTTATTTCAGAGACAGGTCAGAGAGCCCTGGCATTGGCAGAGACTGAAGTCCGCGCTGTGAGAAACACTTGAGTGATACTGTTGAGATACCTAATTTGCTTGAATCTTGCAGTATTGGTTGTGTTCAGAATCAATTTTATAGATAAATGAAGCTAAAATGAATATCAAACCATGGACTTGAAAAGTTGCATTATAAATTGAGTAAAGTAAAGAGTAAAATATAGTGCAAAACTTTTTATGAACTACTTAAAATGCTTTAATCTGTAAATATTTATACATTTTTCATATTTAAAGTCTTTTATTTGTTAAATCAAGCAAAAAGTTGTGATTGCTTTATTTAATGTATGTACTCTGTGATATAAATTTTTGGAACATTTGGTACTATAGTTGTAAAAGATTAGCTTCAGCCTTTGATCAATTTTTCCTCATATGACAATTAGATGGAGTTTAAGTATCATTCTTGTGTGATTATACCACTCTTGCACAGATTTTTATTATTATTACAAGAAGAAGAAAAATTTAAAATCCTATTATATTTTACTAGATACATTCTTAAACTTTTTTTTTTATATATTGTTGACCTCAGTGGTCTTGAGGTAAAGTGCTCGCATCAGAACGCAAAGTTCGTGGGTTCAAACCATGCCAGCTTGGTTCTTAATTGGGTTCTCTAGTTTTTTATTTAATAGCTATACTACCGTTATAAAATTCATGAATAAGAAGATAGATTAAAAAATAATTTACAACAAATTAAAAGTTATCTATGTTAGAAAAAAATAGAGTATTTCAGAACATGATTAAGTTAAAGGAGAGAAGCTATTTAAAAATAATTTAATAACCAGGAAGAGTCTTTAAGATCCTAAATATATTGGTTCTCGTTCCTAAGCAATTTATTTTTAGGGCCTTAGTTCCTTAATAAAGGTTAATTTCGCTTATCGATTTGTGTTCCAAAATAAAATTATATTTTTCTTAGAGGGGGGGAAATATTTTGTGAAGACTACTAAAACTCTTAGTTTAACGTTTGAGATTTAAATATATCAATTTGCATTACTGACAAGCTGAATAAGTATAGATTTGACTTAGCCTAGTATACAACATATTAAGTGTTTATGAATCGGATTTAAACTGGTTAATTTGGTGAAAGTTTATGCAATTGTGAAATATTTATACATGATGCTATTTTAAACAAAATTCCATTATCTACATTAGAACACGGTTATTCAACGAGACCAACTTATTTTTGAAGAGGTGCACTCATCTTAAAAATCTGATAGAGCACATAATATTTATATAAACACAAACTTTAATTGCCGATGACGGACAGCCCCTGATTTTAAGTTAGTAAACTTTGATTAAAATATATCAGTAATAGGAGCTCCGTAAAAAATAGTATTTTAGTTAAATTTTGTTTTTTAAATCTCACTTTTCGCATTTAAAGATTTTTTTGTAAAAGCGGTGCTTTTTCGTTTTATAGGATTTCGCGTAACAAGATGATTTTGTTTTATTTTACTTTTCAAAACATTGTAAATCATCTCCAAAAACTATCAAAGGAAAAAGTACTTGATTCCATCTGTGTATGGAACTCTTTTCTTTATTGTGTCTCACCATTTTTACAGGGCTCTAGTAATAGCATGTCCTTAAATCAGAATGAAAGAATTGTAGACAAATTAAAGTAAAAACACTTTACATTCACAAACACTTCAATTCAATACCGCAGGAGGTAGAAGATATATCAGTAAAAAAAATAGGTCCACATTAATGATGGATATGGAATTCGGCCGGTTAAGGCAGAAGACTAAGCATAGTACATCAAGAAATCACCAAAAGACCACCACCTCTCTTCCCTGCAGATCAGATAAACACTTAGAAGCTGATAAGGATTCAAGTATTTGAACATTTTTTAGATATGAATCTCAGTGATTTCTTTTTGAACCTAACATCCTGAATGTTAGTTCCCATTATAGGAAAAAAAAAACATTTAGTTACAATTTCTATTTTTATTGTAACTAAAGAATTAAAGTGACCACCGGAATTGAAGGGGGAAAAAAAATACAAAATACCAATGTGTGAAAGTCTTAGGTTTATCATGTTTTCTAAAATTCTGAATCGATAAAGAGTAGGTCTCTAGTAAAAATATTGAATTCCATCAACTCAAATCAAAATTGGCCCAGATAATTTCCGGATTTCCTCCTTCCCTTGCTACGCTCTTTTCATATAAGATGCAAATTATAACAGTGAATAACGTATTTTATATTGTTTGTGTTATGTCTACCCCGACATACATGGTTAGGCCCGATTAGAATCAAAGACACGACTGTTTGTTCTATGTTGCTACTATAGTGACTAGATTAGGAATCCACTATTAAGCCAGGTCAAGGTGAATTCTCTGAATTCAGTGGCATGATGGAAGACAATTTATTTAGTCATAGTGCCAACATAAAAAGTTTGGTGTTTCCGAGGCTAATATATGACTTTGGCAAAATAATTAAGAAAGATTTAGAAGTGCCTGTGCATCAAGAAAGTCATTCAAAGGGCCTCATAAAACTGTCAAATTTGCTAAGTTTTAACCTTGAAGTATATTTGAGACCATTTATTTTTCATGTAGTACACATTAAAAATTTCAGGGTCGTATTATGTGCAAGGTCGTACTATATTTGGGCCTATATGATAGTATAAATATTGTTGTGTAGTCCAATTTTCAAAGAAATACATTTTTTGAAAATAAAAGCTTTTTTTTGTGATCAACAATGCAAAATTTTTAATACATTGTTTTTTTTTATTGATAATGTTTCATAGATATTGTTAACATCTATCAAAAATGAGAGCTGCAGATCACATGACTGGGCATATGAATACAAGAAAATAGATGTAACAACTTTTCTAAATGTCAGATAAGAGTCTACCTTTCTTGAAAACCAATGGGGTACACAGAATTTCTTCCAACACTCCACATCTTCATCATTACACAATACATCTTGTTTGGACTATAGTGTCTGTCACCTCTTAAACAGAAGGACCAGCTCAGTATGAGTAGTGTGGGGAAACAGGTCCACTGGAGAAATTTTTCTGAGAGTAAAATTGCCCTCATGACACAGCTGCACAAAGTTCTGCATTGTGTTGGCGTTGTCTGCCTTGCACGAGATGTAGACCAGCTGTTGGATCTGTTTGGTTTCACACAGCGCATGTATTACACTCTCATCTGCACAAAAGATAACACATTGGTTTGATTTAGGAATTAGTTAAAACAATATATCTGAACGTATGTACAGTCAAGTTTTCATACAAAGAACCTAATATGACAAAAGTTAAAAGATCTACTTTCACAAATTCATACATCAAGTAATGTGATCTGCAGCTGTCACATTTTATAGATATTATCAATACCTATACAATAATAAAGTTAATCGATTTTGGCTGTGAATAAATATTTTTGTAATTTTTAAAAGGCCCTTCTTAGGAAATTGTCACAGTAAAGTGTTCTAATAACCTGTTAAAAAACCTTAGATCAACATATCTACCTTCCGGTTTTGAGTCTTGGGTTGAATTTTAAATGAAGGGCGGAACTGTATTATGTGAAATTGTTAAGTATTGCACACTCATCCTCTCAACATGTCCAAACCAACCTAAACATTGTGTGTTCAAATCCGTGCACTTAGTCCCCTCAATTGGTTTTGTCTTCTCTTCATACTATTTAAAGCTTGCAGTTAAATGCCTCAAATTTAAAAAATATTTCAGGCAATATTTTTATTTTTTGAGATATTTCTAATTTTTTTTACTGTATTTTAAGACACAAACGATACCCTGTATTTCTCCATTTCTCCCAGATTCAAGGAAACCCTGTTAAATGTGGGAATACAATTCTTATGACAGCCTTAAAAATAGGTTGGTTGTTAATGGGTGAGTTTTCACCAGGGACACCAAAATATCCCGAGACGTGTCTTTGTGAACTTTTACTTGGCCCGTTAAGATTAATATAAACATATTTTTAAGGTATCACACACACATTCAAAATATAACAAAATTTAGAGAATCTTTTCACAAAATTGATTACTTATCTTTTTATGTGCGAATAATAGTCAATTATTTCAAATTTAATGAGAATGAACAATACCCAAACTTTATAGATTTTTACTTAGTAGTGCAGGACATTGTTTCTTAACTGAAATTGTTGTAAAAAAAATAGTAGCAACTGCACTATTATAATTTTATTCTTAATATTCCTATAATAAATAAAAAATTTCCAGTTAAAAAAAAATCGACTACAAGACTATTAGTAAATAAGTAAAATATGAGTTGGCTCTTATGACAGTCAAATAGTGAACAAGGCAAGAACTTGAAATTTAACTTTAATTTGTCTATCCATATACATTTTTTTAAACCATTTTTAGCCAAAAAATTCCTTTCATTTACCAACGTTTAGTACTAAAATCCAACTTTTTATTTAACAAATTCTTCTCAATGTATTTACTACAAATTCTATTTGGAAGAAGGTACAGGAAAGGTGGATAGAAACATATAAAAGGAACAAACACAATATGGCTTCTACAATGAAAAGAAGAACACAGTTCACACTTAACATTGCTGCCATTGGACAAAGAGGTAATGGCTTGAAGAAAATCAATCATTACAACTCAATCCCCCGACCTAAGTTTTATACCACAGGGTTTCTTGGTATCACAGATGAACTAATAACTCCACTTGTATAAAGCTCCTGTAAAAACTTCAATTATTATAATAAAACTTACGAAGACCACTTCTCCCAGGGTTCACAACTGCAACTATTTCTGAAGACATACCAAGCCCACGTATTACTCCAGGAATCACCTGAACAATAAATAAACAATGGCTCCTTTAAATCACTACCGATTTACCACATATTTCATAAAACAAATTTGATTCTAAACATTAATAACTCAAGTATGATATAGTTGTAAATTTTATACTCTAAATTGGTTGTCATAATGAAATAGTTTGGCACACAAATGTAGGTTTTGTCGTGTTTGGTTTGCTGGTGTTAGAGTGTTAATAATCAGGTTGAATCCAAATCTTAATTTTACCCATGAATTTTGTATAAAATTATGAATATAAGAGGAAATAGAATTAGTGACTAAATGTTAACATTTGTGGTGTAATTAGGGAGTGGCCCATTGAATCTTTAAGGATAATCGAATATTTGAGATTAACAATAAAATTAATTTAAATTTTATTTATTTTATAGTTCTTATACTACTTATTGATGGTTCAGCCCTAGCATATTTGCTGGACAAACCTAACAAGACACCAGACCATTAATTTATCACTTAACTGAATAAATAAACCATTCAAAATAACACCCGACACGAGAATCGAACCTGCAGCCCTTGACTTAGTGACCTGTCCCTGAGATATCCAGGATTAATCCCGTGCTCAGGGTAATTTTTCACTCATAGACCCGAGTTGCCATGGGCTGTGGTATCAATGACGGCTCATGGTAGTCGATGACAGATTTTGCCTTAAACTATGAGTGATAGCTCATGGGTAGAGCATCGACACTCTAGGCCAAGAGTCCTGGGTTCAATCCCCTTGCCCTAAAGTATTTTTTTTAATATTCACAAATACTTATCTGAATGTTTGAATGATATAATGAAGATGGGACTTTCCAAAAAAAGTTTCAACATTTAGTTAGTATTTGTATTTTATAAAATAGTTATTTTTCCTCTGAGAGCCATAATTTTTCCAGATTCGGATTAGTAAAGTAGTGGATTCGACCCAACTCTATTATGAATACATTTAATTTGACATTCATACATTCAGTTAAGTGTTTTATCTGGTTATTAAGTTTGCACTGTAATCAACAATATGCAAGCAATATGACAGATTTCAATTTCAAATTTGGTAGAAAAAAAAGTTTTTAATCTATTTTAATAAAATAAAGGATTTGTTTATTCGTCATAAACATTGCACGATATCTCTCACACAGAGATGTCTGAAATTTTAAAAATCCATATGCGCTGTGCACAAACATGTTCACCTCAAAATTTTAAAATTAAAGTTACCTTCCATGTACAGTTACTAAACTAAAAACATTTCACCCAGGCAACACCTGATAATTAAACCAGTACTTGTTATCCTCAAGAAGATGTTTGGCAACTTAGCTCAGTAAGTAAGCATGTCTGACTACTGATCAAAAGGTTCTCAATTCAATTCTTGGCAAAGGCCAAAGATTATGACGGGATCACGACCAACTTAACGTTCATGTACATCATCATCAACTGTTTCCAGCCTGTGGCTGGTAAAATGTCTCCATCTTCCTCTCTTCTTCCACCACTCTTCCTCCTTCAATTTCTTCCGCTTTCATCCTCTCACTTGAACACCTTCTGTTATCCGCTCCTTCCAACTATCATGTTACGCAAATAAACTGGTGTGTGATCATGTTTCATGTAGCTTAACTTAGCAACTTGAGAAAAACAGAAACAATAAATTTGGACTGTTTTGAAATCCAAGCATTTAGGGCTGATAAGGATACAAGTATTTGCAATAAAATCTTACTGGCTATATAAAATAAAGTGTAACAAGACTAATACATTTTAGAGTTTGTGAGACACATACAAACTATATTGAAGATGGTGTCTGCATTCCATAAACAAACAAATGAAGTACTTAAAAGCCCGAAAGACTCTTTAAGTAAAGTAAACGTTAAGTCAACTCCATCGTGATGGCTTCCATTTAAAAACATGATAACCTTTATGTCCATTATATTACATTACGTTACATGAAAGCTAAGTGAACCTTAAGTTATCTTGATCCTGGTATTAGTCTGCAACTAAGTTTTATTTTCTTCGTTTTTTCTTAGTGAAAGTAATAAAAACATTTCTTAACACACATTATGTATACATTCTATAGATGTAAGTCTAATAATAGACTAAATAAAAAATGTATAAAATGACATTTAAAATAACAAAGTGTCACCTTAAAAATCGTATATGAGCCCTTTACAAATATTTATGTCACTTTTCAAAATGAAATAATTTTAATATAGGGCAGCTTTGGTTTGTCCTTCAAACCCAATGTTGCAAAGAGCAATATTTTACAGTATTCATTATAGTTTTCCAAATTATAATTTAGTATACACCCACCTTCTCAGCTCTACCAGAGATAAACTCTGCATTGCTAACATGATTAAGGGTAGCATTGTGTTCAGCATCCTTCACCGCATCATGGACAATATCTATCCCAACCACGCCTCGCACATAGCGTGACGCTAGAATACCAATAGTTCCTATGAGAAAAAAATGAATAGTATGAGATATAATATCTATTTTTATGTTAGACTTCCCAAGCTTTGCTTTCCTCAAATTATGAAAAATTTCAGTGGATAGATTTGGTTTGATTGTTATTTTTAGCACTAAGGTTATTAAAAAATTAATACCCGCTTTGGTGCCCGTATGGTCTAAGGCAGTGGTCACCAAATGGTGGACCGCGGTTCATATCCAAACCGCAGATACATTTTTATGGACCTTGACGAGATAGCGATAAACAGAAGACATTATGCCATTTCGGTGGTGCGCGGGTAGTAGACATGAGAGGCCAGCAATAATAAATAAATAAAATAACTAAAAGGAAAGAAAATTATGTTTTTGAATTAGTAGTCTCTTATAGGGCTTTAACTTGAGTCTCTGTTAAAGTTTTGCCAGACCGCAGAAGTATGTCGAGTTTTTAAAATCAAAAATAATTTGAGACCACTGGTCTAAGGCATCACTCTTGCGATAGACTAGACTGTCGATGATGGGAAGATCAGGGTTTGAACCTTCTTCAGTTGTAATGGGTTGGTTTTCCCCTAATGGTTTTCCATTTTCTCTCCATGCAAATGTGGGTACAATTCTAAATTCAACCCTCCTCATTCCTAATTCATCAGCATAATTAGTACATGTGTGTATGAGCTGAACAGATATTAAGACGCAGTGCTAAAAAACAAACTAAACCAACTTAATTTGAGTGGTAGAGATGAG
Organism: Timema douglasi; assembly: GCA_901482245.1. NCBI lineage: Eukaryota > Metazoa > Arthropoda > Insecta > Phasmatodea > Timematidae > Timema > Timema douglasi. Next base: position 25,263 of record CABEEJ010003014.1, on the reverse strand, counting down.
AAATACAGTTAAGAGGAAATTGTCGAGAGCATGGCGAAACCAAAATAATAAAACACGTGTAGAAAACCACCCTCAGGGCACCTGGCCATAAGTCAAAACCTTATATCATCACCAGCAATCCGCTCTAATGTATGAGTCACACCTTTGACTGTGAGACAACATATGCTGGTAAAAGAACATATTATGGACTTATCTTAGAACAATCTGTATGAATGCGTATAACCCGAACGGGTAGTAACGGCTAATAATAATAATAATAATCTGTATGAAATTTTATGTTGGTTTAACAATTTAATCTGAGAAGTAGTAAATGAGGAAGGTAAGAAGAAATACACCAGAATTTACCTACAAGAAAAATGAGAAGTTAATAGAACCTGCCCCAATTTACCCAACCCCCTTTCCTCCCTCAAGCAGACCACCCTAGTAAGTTCAAAAATACCATTCGTGTGGTTCTGTAATAATGTAGCAGGTACCTGTGCCACAGCAGACGTCCAGAAGAGTCGTGGTGTACGTAAGGTTAGCCAATTTTAAGGCCGTCTCATATAGAACGCTGGCTGCTTGTGTGTTTACCTGGAAGAACGAATCAGGAGAGATGCGGAATGTAAAGCCTGACAAGTCTTCCATGAGATGTGTGTCCCCGTGAAGTAGCATTAAAGGAGCGACTTCATTTGTACATCGAACATTGCGGCTGAGAACAAGGTACAAGGGGGGAAGTGTGATCATTGCTGAAATGTCAGCCTTACTATCACCGAGAATATACAAACAAAAACAATGGAGAGCCACAGAAGTGGCATGTAAATGTTTACAAATGGTAACTTAACAAACGACCACACTGTAATTCCACAAATTCATTTTGGTTTTAGATTTGAATCAAACAACTTTTCAAAGAAAACAAATGGCTCACCATGGTTGAAAGTATAAAGATGATAGGTTGCTCTGAGCCCCAGCCCCATGCACGAAGTATTCCCGCAGTTTCAAGGCCTCTTCCTCGACAGCATCATGTTCCATGTTTTGAGGGTGGAACACAGCGGTAGCCATGAGTTTACCTGAGCTTGTGGACCGCACTATGAAAGTGCGCCAATGACCACCGTCGTGAAGGTCATGACATGCAGGGAGATCCGAAATGCGGATATAATCTTCATACGCCTGGTCAAATAAATGTCCTTTGGTAAAAATAACATTTATTTAAAAACTAGCAAAAGTACTGTTTTCTTTGCTTCTGACAGACTGAAAAAATCACTTCATTTTAGTTCTTTCAACTCAGTTTTTAATAAGTCTTGAAAAATCTAATTAAAAAATGTCAGCACTCTGTGTAAGGTAGATATCACAAAATGATTCTAACAAACTGATTAGTTTTATTAATATAGATATAATGCAATATTGATTTTAAATATAAGCTCTTACCACTTCAGAGCTTTTGAGAGCTAATAGCTAAAGAGTTTGTAGCCTTTCAGTTTTGTTCTTCTAACTTCTACTCTTCACTCTATCGCTATCTGCTGGGGGAATCATGACTCCCTCTCCTTTACTACCCCTTTGAGCATGCAGATGCTGCACCTCGGCTAACCTTGAGCTTGTGGGTTGTACTGCTGGGAAAACACTCCTTTTTTGATACAAAACAGCGAGTTTGTATACCTTTTGGGGAAAGGGGGATCGGACAAGGACACCAGTTGTTATGGGGTTAGTCCGACATACTCAGCTACCAAGTTTAACCAACTCGTGGGGGAGAATATCCTACGGCTTAAGTCCCCGTTCTGTACGGAGGACGCTCCAATCCATATTAGAAGTCAAAGTTAGATAGCAACAGTGCATCGCCAAGTGTTCAACACCAGCTAGAGTTATAACAATGAAGATAGGTGAGGGCACGGACTTCTGAGTAGGAACAGTGAGAGAACGAGGACCTTTTACTAAACTCTTTCAAATAGTTATAAAACCTACATCACATTTATTATACACTAATATAGTAATTAATCTAGTTCAATAAGCAAGATCAAAATAAACCCTACAATTATTTGCCGCCACCTACCCATTCCACTATGTCCCTGATGACACGTTGGTCCACAAGAAGGGGAGTAGCGACAAATGCGAAATAAAAAAGCATATCTGATGCCTCTATTTGAACTTGTCTTTTCCACTTGTAGAGCATATATTTGAATAGTTGAATTTGAGATCGGTGGCCTAGTGGTCTGGGGGTAAGGTGTCAGACCTCTGTGCTGGGGATCCGGGGTTCAATCCTCGGTCCCAGGACAGATTTTTCTGATTACCAAACCCTTCCTTCACCTCGGGGAAGACGTGTATTAATCACAACTTGTGAATGTGTGGAATGCCAGGCCTCCACCGTGGTTCGGATCCCACGTTAAACTGTAGGTCCTCCATTTCATCTCATAATAACCCTACCATTACACATTAGTGTAAGTGCATATAGCCCGAACAGATAGCAAGACATGGTGCTAGTAATAATAATAATTTGAGATCAAGGATTTGTAAATGAAATTAAAGTTCTGATTCTAATTTGTAAAATGGTGCATTCGACTTATTTCTACTGCTAACATAATATAAAATACAAACAATACCTGGGCAGCCTGTTTGTGACTTGGTTTTATGTTGATTAGGTTGGTTCCTCTCACACAAACTGTATTACCTTTAGAAGGGCTACCAATAAAAAAACCTACAGTCTTAGGATTACCATCCACACCCGTTCTAATATTGAATTCATCTTTGTTGCGATATTCTTCTGTTAGTGGCTGAAACAAATTAAATTGAAATAATTGACTTTCATACAAGTGATAGGCCTACTTGATGAGAGAATAACTAAAGAACACTACATAGGTACCATACTTAAATTGATATTAAAATTGCTGTCTAATTTTTAATATACTAGCATTACATATTGAACTTCACTTGTTTATTTATGTTTGGGTTGTCCTGGTAATAGTGAGATCTGATACAATGAATTAATAGACACTTAAAGCTAGTGACCAAACTCAAAAAATATCAATTTAATAAAAAAGATTGATAATGCTATCTTATTTTATTTCATGTTCAAAGTATTTTTCATGTTTGGCGGTTGTCAGCCTTCTGCAAATAGGCCCTACTTACAATGTGGTACAGTAGACAATATGATGCCTTAGATCAGTCAGTAATGTGTCTTCCTATAAAGCCGAGAGTCTCAGGTTTGATTCCCGGTAATGGCAGACAAATGTATTATTGGTGGGTTTTTCCTTACAAATTGCTCAATCAGTTGTCAAAGGATACTGGGTGTTTTGTCTGTTCTATAAACAAGTCTGTAAGGTGCTGTGTTTCAGAGAGTAGGCCTATATTCCATTCACGGTAGGAATTACTCTCTGAAAGGTCTTTTTTCCTACCAATATCCTACTATATAGTAGATTTATGGTAGGGAAAAAGGCCTTTCAGTAGTCAATTCCTACCGTGAATGGAATATACATACAAAATGTGTAAGTTACGATATGATATATCAAAATAATAGTCCTAACAAAGTAAAATATCAAACCAGACTTTTTTTAGCAAAAAAAAAATGCAGTGTTGGTAAGCTCTAGTGTGGATAAATGAATACAGACTTAAATTCTTTTTTAACAATGCAATGGTTTAACTCTGTGATTCCCAAAGTGGGCTGTATCAGCTGGTGGAATTATCTGGAAGGGGAAGGTGGGTGCTTGAAGGGGTGATCTAAAACTAGGTGACCTGGTGGTCTAGGGGTAAGGTGTCAGACTTCTGTGCTGGTGGCCGGGGTCCAATCCTCGGTCCCGGCACAGATTTATCTGATTACCAAACCCTTCCTTCACCTCTGACAAGACATCTTGTGAATGTGGGGAATGCCAGGCCTCCACCGTGGTTCGGATTCCACGTTAAACTGTAGGTCCTCCATTTCATCTCACAATCACCCTACCATTACACATTAGCGTAAGTGCGTATAACCCGAACGGGTAGTAAGACGCGGTGCTAATAATAATAATAATAATAATAATAATAATAATAATAATAATAATAATCTAAAACTACTGTTAGGAAACTTTAAACCAGATATTGAGAAACTGGTGTGACTCCATCAATCTCATTCATCGCAAAAGAATTTAATAAACACCAAAGTAGTTACTAAAAGGTAATGTAGTATTTGAGAGATTTGCTAAATTACTATAAGACTTTGAAAAGCTGGTATCACTGGATAAAGTTAGTCATTTTTGATTTAATTTATTTTAGGTATTTAACGTGAACTTTTTGAACTGACTGATTATATCAGCACATGAGAACTCTCTATTAGCGAGACTCGCCAATTTTTTCGGGAAAGGTATTTTCACACACTTTCCAGGGTTACTTTACATGCCACAAATGACATGGTACTGACGGCTTTATTTCTTCTCCAAAGGAAGTTGTGCTACAGATTTTTGTCGACCCTGGTTGGGTTTGAACCCACGAACATCGGATCCTTAAGACCACCGAGGTTAACAATAAAGTTATTCAATTCTGTTAAATTAATTAATATAAAAAACTTTTATTGAATCTTGAATAAATGTGTGACTAAATGTTACTATTTTTAATGCCACCGTGTCTGCCTTAGTGGTTAGCACAAACTGCTATTGAAAATAATGTTTTTATAGAGTAGGTAAGGGGGTACCTGGGATGAGTTTATGGAACCAAGGAAGTGGTGGCCCTAAAAGATGTTCGAGAAGCACTGGTTCAAATGATAATGATTTTTTATCCCTAAGTTTTTGATCAAGCATTCAAGGGGGGACTAGGCCTCCATGACACTGGGATGGATCCTAATGAGCTGGTTTTATTTGGGCCGCATTGACTATTTTACACTAAAAAAAAAAAAAAGCTATCAATTCAATTTTAAATGCTTGTTATTATTACATTTTAGTTAAAAGTTCCCGTGAATAAGTCTGAGGATGCACAGAATACATCATTTGTGAAGATATATATGATGACAATAAATGTAAAACATCCTGTTTATTGTTTCTTGATGTTGTTTGTATGGTGTCTACTCAATTTGAGCAATGAAGTTTCCGAATTTTTCCCTGATTTACCTCGATCATTTACTAAAATTCCTGACTCACAATTATGTCATAACCCCACCTCCTCCTCCCTCCACCCCACATGTTTTTATTAATCTTTTTTTTTATGAATAGTAATAATTATAAAATTTAAATAAACATTCCAGTCCACCCCTGCAAGCAGTCTCCAAATTATTACTCTTTGATTAGCCATAAACAAAGCTACCGGTAGTAAAATACCTCAAAAAATTACACTAATCTAAGTTAATTATTTTCTTACTGATGCTTTCACTTGATTCACGGGGACAAAATAATTTGATCTTCTTGAAGTAGGCCTACTTTTTCTTTCACTAAGGCGCAGTTTGGTAGTGAACTGCTTCACAACTGATAAAGCCCAATTGTATTTATGCTGCAACTGTTCTTCATATGGTAACCGCCATAGCGGGGTGACGACATCCGCCAAACGTTCATGCTGATTCTCTGGAGTAACGATTGGAGACAGAAGCGGTTCAGGCTGACACTGCAACTACAAATGATCACATGTTAATCTCATCTTGAATAGGCCATTAGTAATATATATATATATTATCAATGCATCTTAATACCTGTTCAGGTTAAATGCAAACATCAATTGTAATTACTCTAATGAGGTAAGGATGAGGAAAATATCATTTTAGAGGTTATCGACCCAGATTTGAGTGGAAGGAGAGTAGAAAACCATTTAGGAAAAAAAACACCCTCAGTAGAACTGACAGGGATTCAAAACCTGATATCCCAGTCATCATAAGGCCAATATAACATGAGAGCGATGCCTTAAACAAGGAATGTCCAACCCAGACCCATGGGCCACTTGCGGCCCCCGAGTATGTTCTGTGTGGCCTACCAGTTCATATTGGAATACTTCAAATTGCAGAAGTTAACCACAAATTAGGCTCTTGTATCTGACGTAAATGCTTGCTAATTTCCTTGTAGTTTCAAGTCGTAAGTACAATTTTGCTTGTGTAATGTATGGATGGATGGGTATAGGTGTGGGTATGGCCATGGGCATGGGCATGAGTATGTGTTTGTATACTATATTGGGCATTAGGTATTATAAATCTCATATATAGCCCAGAGCCAATTCTATTAGAACTTTTGCGGCCCTCAGTAGAGGAAAAGTTGGACATCTGCCTTAGACTGTTCGGCTACCTACTGAATAGTAAATAGTACATTGACAAAATAATTATCAATAGTTCTACATCCACAGTCTGAATAAAATAGTATGGAACTACTATATGACAGTTATAAATAACTGTAAATTTACATAAATTTATTTATAAATTCATGTGATTTGCAGCTGTCACATTTTATTGAGAATATCAATAGCCTACCTATGAAATAACATTAATAAGTATTAAGGAAACCACCAAATGATTGTACAATTAAATGTACTTAAATAAGGAAGCTTAGGAGCAGGGCTGTGGAGTCGAAATTGTAAGCAATTTTGGGTGGTCCAGTCAGAGTTGGATTCTGTAAAAATGCATCGACTCGGACTCCAGCTTCAAATTAAAAACTTATAAATACTATAACAATAAATGAAAAATGTATTATTTTAGCTTTATGCTTTTATAGGACCAATATTTATAATTTGGATTGACAAATTTATGCTTTTATAAGACCAATATTTATAATTTGGATTGACAAATTTATCTAAATATAAATTCACAATGACAAAGAAGATTCCCATGAAGTCACCTGTATTGGAGCATTTTACTGAAGTAAATTTGTTATTACTGATTAATATACATTAGCCATTTATGAACTGGTTGGAGAGTATAAAACTATGGGAGCCGAAGTTGAAGGCTTGGTGTAACGACTCTACAGCCCTGCTTGGGAGAGAAATGGTCTGAATGTCAGGCTACAGATATAACCTCACTATCATATTTGTAAATTTGAAAAAATGAATTCTGGACATGGAAATCAAACCCAGAACATTAGGATTAGCGCACCAATACTCTACCACTGAGCTCTGCCCTATAAACTATGAGTGATTAATGACCCTGAGCAAGAGACAAATCCTGGCTATCTCGGTGATTCATGGGTGCGCTAGGACAAAGAGTCCCAAGTTTGATTACCATTCTTGTGTCAAGGTGTCATTTTTAAAATTTATGAACTGTTAACTAAGCAAAATGTTGATTGTAGCAATATTTATGAAATATATATATTCTAAATGCTACTTCTTATCAAAATATTACTAAGCTTATACTTAAATAAAGAGATCGCAAACACTTTTTTTTAATGGGACTCACAAATAATTCAAACCTATGATAATAAATAATCCAAAATATAAAATAGGCCAGATAGCCTATAAGTACCCTACTCAAAAAGGTATATATAATGTATTTAAAAATTAAAATAGCGTTAACATATTCATACATTTCTTCTGCAAATAAATTTTACCAATGTGATTTTTATAGGCCTAGGCCTATTTGAATAAATAATGTAGGACTAGACATCTGTGTTAGTATATTTTTCAATTTACCTTTCTAAGCTAAAAACTTGATCTTATTAAATTCTGATATTATTCATAAAGAAATTAGTTTTCTTTTAATATGTAAATAAAGTCCTCACTTTAAAATAATGCAGATCTTTTTGAAAAAAAAATAATCTAAAATCGGACTTTAAACAACACTATTTAATATTGAAATTAAGTAGGCCCAGGTTATTTGGAAAGTATATTGCATTATTGCTTTTACTTTTGACTATTTTATTGTTCAAATTTGATTTAAGGAGAGCAATTTTAATGAAATGTTTGGAATAGTATTTACTTACACTACTGAAGTAGAGAAAGTAAGTTTTAGAGTATACTACTTGACACTCAAGATTTACACAGTGTTTTACCACTGTCCTAAAATTTAATGCGATCATAGTTTAACCGTCAACTTAATTATATTTGTATTATATAATTTTAAGTGTACTTGGTCGTATCACTACTACTTGTTTATAAACATCTTAAGCGAAACTTCGAAAGAGTGCTACCAACATAATGCGAAATATATTACTAAAATAAGTTGTGTGGGTCGCCTGTTAGCTATCTTTAGTACTTTCCCGCTTTTTTTTGCGTTCGCGCCGCCGTTTGTTATTTGATCCATGGACCCACGGTACCCGCCGTGATTGAACAGATTTGGCTTTTCCTTTCCATCACGCATTCATCACGAGAAACCTTGAAATAAATGTGGTCGTAAATAAATTTTTTAAAGAGCCACAGTTTTAAAATCATGCTACTACATAGATGAAATTAGAAGAAGGATAATTATGGGCGGGGCAACAATGAAGAAACATCATGAAATCATAAATGATTCTGGAATGTTAATCAAAACAAAGATGAAATTGATTCAGGTTTTCACAATTGTTCAGTGTGGAAGTGAGAGTCGGACTTGAAGAGATCAAGATTACTACCAACTTAGGCCTACTGTGAAACCCAATCGTAAGGCGGGCACATGAGAGAGTCCAATGGAAGAGACTTAAATAAAAGAAGTAACAAGGAAAATGTTAGATATTTTGAAAAATAATTTTCCTGCTGTCATTCTACTTCTGAAAGTACCCACTTATGATCGCTCGCGATCTATATACTAAGTACTAACACTTACTCTGTGGTATTAGGAACTCGAAAGTTCATTACCGCACCCACAAAAGTACGCCACCTACCTTATTTTGAGCTAATTCCATCTCTCAGAGGTCTATCCTTAAATAGAGCTCACATGACACGATTGGATAAAAATATAGCTGTCCCTTACTCTTCTATAGTCAATATATATGGTTAAAGGAAGGACTTGGACTTGCTTACATTAAGAAGTTCACATGACCCAATCAAATAATAAATAGAAAATTTAAATGGTACCTCTTGCACTTCAATACTACAAAATTGCCAGACACTCCTCACAAACAACCAATATAACTCTAAAATTATCGATTTTTCATGTAAAACTCCCCTAGTTAAAAGGAAAAGCTCATAATTACCTACTCAAAGAGAGTTTACATGACACGAACGGATAAAAAATATAGTTGTCACTGGATCTTCTATAGTCAACTTATATAGTAAAAGGACGGTCTCAGTCATACTTAGATTTAAAAAAAAGTTAACATTATCCGGTCAGATAAGAAATAGAAAATACAAATGGTGTATCTGGCAACTTAATACTGCAAAATTACCAAAGACAGCTAACAAACAATAAAAATAATTCTAAAAATATTGATTTAAAAAAAATATAAACTCCCTTTAGTGAAAGAAATGGCTTGGAAATACCTATTTAAAGAGATTTCACTTGACACAATCGGATAAAAAATATAGCTGTCCTTGGTTTTTTTTATAGTCAACTTATATGGTAAAAGGAAGGTCTCAGTTATATAAAAATGGTGTCTCTTGCACTTCACTACCACAAAATTGCCGATACACCTCACAACAATCAAATAATTCTAAAAATATCGATTTTTCATATAAAACTTCTTTAGGTAAAAGTAAGTGCTCGAAATTAACTACTTAAAAAGAGTTCGCATGACACGATCAGATAAAAAATAATTGCATTTGGGTCTTCCCAGTGGTCTTTTCCAATTGGGTTTGCCCTTCAAAATCTTGAACGTGGTTCTAGATACTCCCATTCGCGCTGCATGGCCTGCCCACCATAACCTGCGAGATTTTATCACCCTAACAATGTCTGGTGATGAGTACTGGATATGCAGATTGCAGATCATAATTATGTAGCATCTTCCACTACCCCTTATTTTCATCCTTCGTTTTTTGAACCAAATATCTTCATAAGCACCTTGTTTTCGAACACTCTAAATTTAATTTCGTCATTTAAGGTAAATGACCATATCGCACCCTGAATACAAGACGGTCGTAACTCAAAAAATGTTATTTTAGGGAAATGAGTGTTAAAGATTTTTAACTTTTTCAAAGCCTTACTTTAGGTACTAATTTTTATTTAATAAGATTGTTCTAATTCATAATAACATATTTCAATATGGTCTTTTATTTGGTTTATTTAAAAATTTACATTTTTAATATTTAGCTAATTATTTAAATTTATTTTGAGTTACGGTAGTCTTGCATGATTAAATGCCAATTTTTTTGTCGGAAAATTAGTATTGTAAGTAGTAAATGCAATGAAATATAAATGATGACACAACGTATTTTTATGAACATTTTATTTTAATATGGTGAAAAGTATCATAAAATCATTTAAAAAAAATACTTAATGGAAAATGAAATTCAATTTTCAGTTCTGAATTAAATTCACTTTAAAAAAATAATTATTATTGTATTTTTTGTCTATGTCCTAAAGATTTAAATTTTTTCTTAAAAATAACGTAGTGGATTAACATTTCATTTTGCAGGCATTTTCAATCACTTTCTTCACTATTGCATTCCCTAGTCAATGTTTTAGTAGTCGCAGTTGCTGGCAATTCCGAATAGAACCTATGGAACTCCGCAGGGATCGCTAGATCTTTACACAAAGAGAGGTCAGCCTTTTTCTTTGCTGATATTGGAGGTGGTGTGGAAAATGCTGGCTCTAAAATTATTTCATTTATTACCTTCATTTTCCCGCGGCTCTTCTCTCTTACCATTATCTCCTTGAAGTCTTTGTCATTATAATCTGACTTGTAAAAAATTGTTTCTGGGTACTGCTTTACGAACTTCAAAACTTTAATACTATTCCAATTGACTTTTTCTCTGTTGGTGTTCAATGTGAAGTTTTTACCTATATCAACACTAAGCTTTTTTAAGTCAAAAACATCATTAGTTTGCACTTGGTTGACTACATACGGATTGCCATTCTTTTTTGATAATCCAATAATAGGAACCCATTGTGAAGGAACAAAAAGTGGACTGCTTTTAAGCATTCTTAACTTTTCTTTTTCAATTGTAGAGTGCATGCTGTCGCCTTCATTTTGGGTATGTCCAGTAATAAGGTATTTATGAGTAATTGTATTGAGGTTCAAGACGTTAATTGCATACAAGTACATTGCACATACATACTTGTTCTTATTCTGACCACAGCAATTGTCTGAATAAAAAACAACATTTTCTTTACCGGAACATACTTTTTTTAAATAATGAAAAACGAAGCTTCCGATTTCATTCGACCCTCTTTGAGCAATAGCTTCATGCCAAACATAGCAAGTCCCAGTTTTGTCCACAATATTATAAATAGTGAAATTGTAGGTCCCAAGTTTGCTTTTATAATAAAAGGAAGATACGTTACCAATTGGTGTTGGAAGTACTGCTTGCAAGTCGTACACTGCAACTAGTGTTTTTGAATCACTCTTAGATTCTTCTACGTCTTTTTGCTTTTCTAGCCTAGATAGTTCTTTCTGATTTTGATGTTTTTGGTAAACTTCTTCAATGGATATTTTATCATTAGGACTTGAGTTTTGGTATTTTTCACACAAACTGCACTGATCCTTCTTGGGAGTAAATAAACCAATATTGTACTCTGTATTAAACACCTTTGTGTATATTGGTAGCTTTGCAAAAGGCTTTTTTTCTGCTATACATTTTTCCTTATACAATCTGTATAGTGTGGCAATATTCAAACTTCCATCAATATACTGTCGAGTAGTTTGTGCTCGCAAATAGTGCGATTCAATTCTTGGAATAGAGTTTATGTGTTCTCGTATCCCATTCATCACTTCACTGTCAGTAGTTTTCTGATTTCCATGTTTGCCTCTTAGATCTCCCTCCACAACTCCCTGATTCATTTTCTTCATCGCTGTCCTAGTAGTCATATCACTGATACAAAGTGTTCTTAAAAAGAACGCTTTACAAACCCTTGTTTTAGTGCCATTTATTTCAAAGTAGTATGCATAGTTTGTTGAACGATTGCTTCCTTCCCTAGCATATCGATATTTTGGCGTTATTGGTGTAATGTATTTTGTAAGGAAGTCTCGTTGTCTGGTTATGTCACCTAGCGCATAGTAATTATCTAAGAGTACTTGGCACATTTTGAGTTGCAATAGTTTTGCATGTAAACCACTAAATGTAGTACATTAAAATCAGTGCAAGACTATCACAACTTAGATCCGACAGTCTTGCATTAATTCATTATTATAATTTTCATAAATGTAAGACTAAATTATCTGCTTTTTAACCCATCAAGAGTAAACCAAGAGATGTGATAGTTTTGCACAGCAAAAAGATGGGAATTTCTCGACTTAAGATATATAAAACAAAAAAAAAATCGATTTTTTGACTTACGACAGTCTTGTATTCAGGGTGCGATATATCACACCCATAGAGAACAACCAGTAAAATTATGACTGTACATTCTAAGTTTTACATTTCTCGACAGCAGGCGAGACGCCAACAACTTACTGACCTAGTGATAACAAGCATTTCCCGACTGTGTTCATTTCCTAATTTACAATCTAATATTGTTATGAAAATTGAAAAATGACTCCTGGACACGGGAATCGAACCCGGGACCTTTGGCTTAGTATGTCAATGCTTTAACCACTGACCTATCCAGGAATTATCCCGTGTCCAGGGTCATTCTTCGCTTATATTTTAAGGCATTGTTATCAATAGTTAAAATTGTTCCTAAATATTTGAATTCATTAACCCTATAAACTGATATGTAGTTTGCTGTAATATCTCAATTATCGTCCTCAATCTGTGTTTTCTGTGTTAGCATATACCTAGTCTTTTCAGCATTCACTTCTAAACCTATTTCCTCACTAGCTTCTGAAAAAATTTCTGCATTTCTTACTTACTATTATCTAACAAAGTTAAATTTTCTGCGTACCCTACTAGCTGTATTGTACCGTTTAATGTCAATCCCTCCCTACTCTATATAATACAACTAACAAAATAAAAGTATTTTATTTCAATACATTAACATCCAGAAGATACATAACGGAATTATTGTTCCCATAATACATTTGAGATAGAAGGACATTGATGACGTCATACAAACGGTGTTTTTGTTGTGTTTATGCACATTAGCTTACAAAATAAAGTGCTTTATTTTGAAGCTAATATTATGTAAGTCTTTTTCTTTAATTTATAAAAACATATTTGTTTATTTTTGTATCCAGTTATAAAAAGATACAAGCGTGAATATAATACTTTTTAGTTTATTATTCCATGCACTATATTATATATTGTTGCCACAAACATGAAACAAAAAACACAATAACTTTATTTATATATTTTGTTCTTTCAATAAATTATGAAAAATACATTTAGACAGTAATTCTCAGGGAAGTATTATTAGAAACATTTATCAATGCTTTTGATTAATAATATATCATTATTAAGAAAATAATTATTATTTTCACATTAGTGACTTTCAACCAAAGTTTGCACTAAAAAATATTCTGATAGTGGTCAGTTTCCGCCACTCCAGTGGCGAATCGAGTGTAGTATATTCCTATCTTTAGCTAGTCTTTACAGTTCACTTCATTACCCATATATGTTTAAGTTCATTCTAATGTTATAATGTTATAATGTTGTAGTAGACTGAAATAAGTTCAATTAAGATTCATTGCTACAGTAGCCCCGTGGCTTCTTTGGTGCTGACTGACAGCTCACAGCTTACTTCTGACACTTAACATTTAGGTATATAGCTGAATGTTGACTGTCAGAAGTGACAGCTGCTAAACACATGTTTTTGCAGATCATTTGGTTCGGCGTAGGGATACATAATTTGGTCTGGTAGCTTTTCAAAGCCGTCAACTATCAGCTGTGAGCTGCCATTCAGCACCAAAGAAGTCGTGGGGCTACTGTATATATGGAAGAAGGCGCAGAAAAGATGGGTAGAAAAACATAAAAGAGAACTAGTGAAGTTAATTTTATTTAGGAAAATTTGAACTTGAAAAAGTTCCTCTTTTTGAGAATGTTAGTTCCCTTAATGGCACTGATTAGAAGTGATGCTTACTACGTAATCTAAGAAATCAAAATTATGAAATGTAATATTAAGGATATTGGTTTTTCACTTCACAATGAATAATCCTGGTTATGTATATTTTTTATTTAAAATAAACATTAGATGAAAAGCTTTGCTAGTATCCTCAACCAGAAGTTCCAAAGTGGTTCTTAAAAATAATAGTTCCCTCTCTTTAGTATGTGCAGCAATTTATAAAGCAATAGCACTTGACTAGAACGATTCACTTTACGTTATTTCAAAAACATTGAAAATACAACTAATGCCATTTTATTAAACCAATACAACGCTCGATCGAGTTTTAAATATAACATTAAAACCTAATCGTGTTCGTCAAGAACACAGAATATTATGTACCTACTTATATGGACGGTGCTACAGTAAATAATAAATATCTTTGTACAAAACAGTGTGCTGATGAAAGAACTCTTCATAATAACTTAGCAGACCATTTAAAACAATGACCTATGGAATGGCTGGACATCATCGATGACGTCATTAAACGTTGATGACGTTCTGAAGGACATTAATAATATCCTTCCCTGTACTCCAAGGATGTACACCAGCCTTGATCTTCTTTCCGTGACCATCAACATTGCTGGTGATCATCTTATGAAAAGAGAACTTTTCCCTGGGGAAAGTCAAATCTTTCTCAGACAGTCGCAGACTCGGACACATGTCGTTCTCCCCATCGCCGACGTAAACTATCCTGGAGAAGTGGATTCCTTGTTCCGCCCTCTCTCTGACGTACTCCTCAAGTATCCGTCCTTTGCACAGGTTGTGGGTGCTGAGTTGACACGTGTCCTGCACGTGGTAGTCCTCCACCTGGAGACAGCCGTCCTTGTCGTAGTGGGCAGGGTTGGTGAAGATGCGTCTCACGGTGTGGGACAGCTTGTGGGCGTCTAGCCAGTCCTGGATGAACACGGAGTTGGCGTCGGAGATGAAGATGACCTCGGCGCCGTTGTTCTCGAGGAAGCGCAGGACGTCTTCGAGCCCCGGGACGCTGGGAATGGACTCGACTACGGCGCGGATTTGAGCGCGGGTCACGCCCTTGTCGCTCATGGAGCTGAAGACGAGGCGCTCGTACGGCATGTAGTTGCCCGTCGCAACGCATTTTCCCTGGGGAAAGTCAAATCTTTCTCAGACAGTCGCAGACTCGGACACATGTCGTTCTCCCCATCGCCGACGTAAACTATCCTGGAGAAGTGGATTCCTTGTTCCGCCCTCTCTCTGACGTACTCCTCAAGTATCCGTCCTTTGCACAGGTTGTGGGTGCTGAGTTGACACGTGTCCTGCACGTGGTAGTCCTCCACCTGGAGACAGCCGTCCTTGTCGTAGTGGGCAGGGTTGGTGAAGATGCGTCTCACGGTGTGGGACAGCTTGTGGGCGTCTAGCCAGTCCTGGATGAACACGGAGTTGGCGTCGGAGATGAAGATGACCTCGGCGCCGTTGTTCTCGAGGAAGCGCAGGACGTCTTCGAGCCCCGGGACGCTGGGAATGGACTCGACTACGGCGCGGATTTGAGCGCGGGTCACGCCCTTGTCGCTCATGGAGCTGAAGACGAGGCGCTCGTACGGCATGTAGTTGCCCGTCGCAACGCAAGCATCCTTGGCTTCCTGAGACATCTTGCCCGTGTGCAGGTGTTCATGCACGGTGTAGAAGGTGTCACTGTCGGTGATGGTGTTGTCGAAGTCAAACACTGCCAATAAACGAGGTGATGCCATCTAGAACCATGAATAAATTCCAACATGATCACCTGACTGTAGCCGTCAAGCATTCTAACTTGTGTCTGTTCACACTGCATTTATAAATGTCAACCTGACTGTGCACCCGTCAAACATTCTGATTTGTGTTTATTACCGCATTTATTACAATTATAAACATGACTGAATCCATCACACAATTTAACTTTTGTCTGTTCATCTTATATTTATAAATATAAACATGACTGAATCAATCACACAGTCTGTATGCTCATCTTGTATTAATAAATATCTCCTTAGCAACTAGTAACGCCTTGAGCTTTAGATCTTTATGGTTTTATTATGGTCGTCCTTATACAACCAGCCCTTAATGGACATGCTTTGATCGTCTAACAAGTGACACTACTAAATAATGTGGCACTTGAAGTAATACAAATGCATGCAAATACATTTTTAAATAATTTTTCGACATTGGTTAACTTAATACTATAAGTGGAATTTTCCTAACACCAACTTTCTAAACGTATTTGTTATAGAAAATTACAGTGACTACTAACTCTTTTGCTGCCCTCTTCACAATAAATTTGTTCCGGGCATGGAACATTACAAGTCCCAAGTCATCGGCTACTAACACAATTTATCATGTAACATTACACCAGAGTAACATTACTGAAAAATAAATAATTTTATGCAAACCTAAAACGATTTATTTGTTATCTCATTTAGGGCAATTTATATTTTAAGAAAATTGACTCCAATGTAGTCTTACTACAAAGACGAAACATTACACATAAACTACAGTTCATTTCTTTTCTGCAACCGTGCATCGATAATATTTACCATCACTGACTCTTATGAATGAAGGTAGGTCAGCAGCAAATGGAAGTTAAGAAAAACAGTCTGAAAGTCGATAACTTCCCTTGAAGATGACACCCGGACTTCAACTAAGCAGTACACGACGTTAGGGTCACCTTAACATGTCAAGTACAGGGAAACGGAGGGGGAGAGGGGAGGTGGAAAGAGAGAAAGAGGGTCCAATGTGTCCTGTAAAAAACCCAGATGAGTTCTGCAAATAGACGTCCTAAACGTCATCTCCCTGCGATGCCAACATTTTCTTGTGTCACGTGACGTGGAGAGGAACTACCTGTCTGCTGCCAGAATCAACACTGACCCTCCTCCCCTCGAAATAGCACCGGCAAAAATCATAAAACGCATACAAACTATTCCTAAGGAGGTCGAGGTGGGAAGGGGAAGGAGTATATAAGAAGATTTAAATAACATTTTGGAGAGAGGAAAGAAAGTGGAAGTCAATATCAAATGATGGTATTAAAATATACACAATCCAGTAAGATAGCCGGCGGGTATTAAACACGCATATGCACTAATACGCTAGTGGGTTAGGGTTGATGAAGGTTGAATTTATATTAAGTATACAGGCATTTACGTGGAGAGAGTGGAAAACCATTTACGGGAAAACCTTAGTACACCCAACTGGGATTCTAACCGCGATCTCCCTCTCATCGAAGGTCTATCTATTGCGAAAGTGACTCTTTAGATCATTCGGCCATCGAAGCAGGTAATACATTAGTATTGCATTGTTATGTATCTTTAGTAACATTACTCCCATCCTACAATGTGAGGCTCTTTAGGAACATATTATCATTTAGTATAAAAGTGTATTCAAATTACATTGTTGTGAATATTTAGTAATATAAACCCAGCAATGTGAGCACCTCCATGAACACATTCTCATTTTAATATCAAAATACAATCAAATCACATTTAAAATATAATTATTTTAATATAAAATTACATTCACATCACATTGTTGTGAATTTTTAATAACATTATACACAGCCAACAATGTGAGGCTTTCCACTTACACATTATCATTTTTATATAAATATACAGTTATGTCATATTGTTGTGGATATTTCATGCATTAAACACACCCAACAATGATAGATTATGTATACATATTCTACAATGCAAGGCTCACTAGGAAAAAACGTGTTAATATAAAATACATTCATCTTACATTGTTGTGAATCTTTCATAACGTTAAACTCAGCCAAGAATGTGAGGCTATCCACAAACATACTATCATTTTAATATCAAGATATATTAATTATATCACATTGTTGTGAATCTTTAGTACTGTAACATCTTTATTTATAGTCTACCTACCATGTGAGGCTCTCTACGAACAATTTATCATTTTATAATTGTACATCTTTGATAGGCCCTAACATTGTAACACCCATTTTAGATAATTTAACGAATACACTCGCATTTTTACACACAATTATATTCACATAGCATTGTTGACATGTGTATTGTAAATTATATGATCTAAAAACCCTCATATAGTGTACAGTATACATATTAGATTCCTTAATAGCTTTAAATTTTAAACAAAACCTATTTCACAGAAACAACTACAATAAAATGGTAATTGCGCACATTCATGGTATAAAGGCTTCGTTCAGCTTTATTGGGCTCATTAGTTAATTGGCCTGTTAGACTGAAATATTGCCAGTAGTTGTAACCATCGTGGAATACAAAAATATCTGTTTTCAAAAACATGGCACTGGCATAAATTTCAATTTCAGGTGCCGATGTTTGGTATTTAATCATTGCTGTTTTCTTCGCGTAGTCTTCAAAGTTGTTTACGTTTTCTATTAGGGTCATGGATTGTTTATTTTCTTTCATAAACATCAAAAGCATATGTCGCAAATCCCGGTGGGTACTTTGATCCCCGGCGATACACAGTGATAAGAGCCGAAACCGGCAGTTGCCATCCCCTATGATGTCTTCAGTCACTTGAGTCAAGGCCGTAGTCAGGTTTTTTTTTTTGGGGGGGGGGG
>CABEEJ010003013.1:75206-93630 GCA_901482245.1 Timema douglasi | reverse complement strand
CCCCCCCCCTAGTTCACCCGACCGAGATTCGAACCTTGATCTCCCCGTCCTTAGCAGTCTAGCTCAATACGACTAGCGTGTTAGCCAACTACGCCACCGAGGTGGGTCTAAAGTAGGCTACTATTTATTCGAGCTGGACTATTACAATTTTATGTAATTCAAATAACGCACTAAATAAAGATGTAGGTTTTACTTTAGATAATGTACTTAATGTACTTGGGAAATATATTAATACTAACTAAAACTTGGTTCTACGTTTCAGATCCATCCGGTAGATAATGTAATAAAGCCACAGCGGCACTCATGCAGAATTTTCAAGCCCTAACGTACCCATCCTTCGAAACTCCCCCTCCCCCATACCCCCATTATTTCTTCACTGCGTTCTTATTGGAACCGGAGGAATATTTCTCTCTGCCAGGCCAAGCTTCATTAGACAGCGAACAGAACCAATATTTGACATTCCGATTCATCGTTCGCCCATTTATTCTTTGCTCTACGTTGTCATTGAGAAATTGCTATTTTCGTAGGAACCTGAGCAATTTGCCAGCTTTTTGGAACGGACGCAGAAGTATGTTGACAAATTCAAGTAGCTTTCGAGGACTGAATGTTACGGATCAGGTGAAAATGATAGAAATTATACTAGAGATCATAGTATATATATATTTGATTTATAAAAAATAAAATTACTACTAAATTAAAACACAAAATAAATAATTTATAAGCTACACAAAAGTTAAGAAAATAAAATGGGTCTACTGCACATTATTATTATTATTATTATTATTATTATTATTATTATTATTATTAAAGCTATTAATTTTTCTATGAAACATGACATTTTGTTAAGTTAGGTTAGAAAACTTACAAAGATAGTTAAATCTGAAACTATGTTATTATGAAATGCTTGTTCATTCAGTGAGAATATAATTTTAATATATATTTGAAGAAGGTTAAGTGTTCCGGTTAGGGAGTGGATGGATTGTAGGTGACCTGGCGGTCTAGGGGTAAGAGGAGACTTCTGTGTTGGGGGTCAGGGGTTCAATGCTCGGTCCCGACACATATTTATCTGATTGACAAACCCTTCCTTCACCTCTGACAAGACATCTTGTGAATGTGGGGAATGCCAGGTCTCCACCGTGGTTTGGATCCCACGTTAAACTGTAGGTCCTCCATTTCATCTCACAATCACCTTACCATTACACATTAGCGTAAGTGCGTATAACCCGAACGGGTAGTAAGACGCGGTGCTAATTATGTTATTTGGATGGAGTTGTCCCGGGATAGGTTTGACAGTTGAGCGTTCGCTTCCCTTAAGGCCCTTGGCCCTGTCGAATGCTAGTCTAAAACCTATTTTGTGGGATGGTAGGCGAGAGGATGAAAGGCGTGGCGTGGCTTCACAACTGACCAAAAAGTAACCTTCCCCGTCAACAAGAACAGATGAATCACGGAAACCGTAGATGGCGCTAACTAATGGACAGGTCTTGCGGGAAAATCATACGTTTGGTAATATAAATTTTCTCGAGAACAAGTAAAATGTTTATGCTAATATTTTCAACGACCCCTCAAAGATAATGCATCTATGTTTATTAATTGTTACATTTTCTTATTTTTCGTTATGATGCCGGCAGTTTTATATTAAAAAATGTCAATTTGATCGATATTTTATCTCTATTAAAATTTTATAAGAAGTGGAACATGGTTCTATTCTTGAACAAATCATTTTCGAGTATTAAATTGAAAAACAATAAAAATTCTTAATGATAAAGGTTTGTTTCCATAGCGCTGCATTTCCACGCCAAATGAAAAGGGCCAATCGCCTTCAGGACAGTTAGATAGTTTTATTTTATACAATGCTAGAGTATATCTCCATGCACTTGTCCTTAAAGTTGGTTTCATTATCAAGGTCAAGGGGGTTGTTTCCAAAAAAAGGGTAATTTTTAGTGTTTAGGTAAAAAATACTTACATTAAACAATCTTATAATTATTTCTAAATAAATAAATAACATATAAATATTTTATATAATATTGAGAATAATATTTTATAAAAATTATTGTTTAACAACGTAATCATGTTTATGGATTTATGCCGTTTTGTGTCGATTTGTCAGGTGAATCACTTTGATGATATTTAATTACAACATTAATAAAAAATGTAAGGGAAGAAGGGACACTATTTTTGGACAAATTGACTAGCTGGAAGGTGATCACTACTTTTTTTTATTTATTTCCTTTTATTTTATATAAATTTGTCAGTGTTTTGGTACCCTTATATTATTATTTTGCGTCCCTCAGGGGGTTCGGTTTGCATTATACAGAATACAATTGGGGGGCAAACGTCCTACCTAGGGCGCATGAAACCCTAGCGCTGGCTTTGAACATAATACACAAATGGTTGCCATGGTAGCTCCATGCACATATATATTCAAATAACTGAACTCTGGCGAACTAACCGTTAAAATACTTGAATTTACATACAAACCTAATCACTCCGTTCCCTTACGGGCTAGGCAATAAATTATGCATATAATTGAAAGAAAAAAAAACCACTTCGTAATTTATCCATTCTCACTAACTTTCTCCCCACTGCCCTATCCTTGCCTACTCCCTTCGCTTAAACAACATCCATACACCAAGTCATGCAGGCCCTTTTATTCTTAAAACTCTTAATGTTTCTCTTTTTCGCACATTTAGCCATGTCTTACACGGCCTACCTCTCTCTTTTGATCTACACACTCTACCTTCATATATTTTCTTGGTCACTCGATCCACAATCTTCCTCTCAACATGCTTAAACCAACGTAAGACGCTTCTTTCTAGATGTATCAAGAACCAAACCCAGGATTTATCAACAATCGCCATTACAATTATCGTTCAAAATATTACCCTGATTTTATTTTTGATCCGCGTCTTACTTCACAACCGGGCTACACACATTTAATATCAATTGAAAATTAAGTAGGAAGTTATAATTTAGAGAAAATTTACTCCCGTTTACGTGTTTGAATAGGGAAAAAATTTTAGGATAAAAGTACCCGGCTGGAAATGGAGCTCGATACCGGCAGAACCGACTGTTTTCTAATTATATTTTATTTCAATGGTGCTGCACCTATTTTAGGAGTATGTAGTCCCATATTTTAAAAAGGGAACTTCAATATGTGCTACTTTTTTAATGTCAAACATTACTATTTGATTGTGAAAAAACTTATTCAACTAATATGTACAAAATAAATAAAAACATATATATTTAATAGACAGATGAACCCTTTTGGTAGCCGCATGGTCTAACGCGCTACTCTCGCAGTAGACTAGACTGCCAATGACGAGGAGATTGAGGTTCGAATCTCTATCGGGTGTACTGAGGTTATTCAAAACGGTTTCCCACTTTACATCCACGAAAATGAGGGCAAACTTCCCATAAATATAGCCTTCCTCGTTCCTAAAACCATTAGTGTAATTACATAAGCGTATAACCTGAACGGGTAGTAATACGAGGTGCTAAAAAAAACTAAAAAATAATAGCTAGCTGTAAGTGACCAGCGCTGCCAAGCTGCTTATTTATCTTTAAATTTAAGATTTAAATTTATCCTTGGCGATCAAGTAGAAAACAAATTAATTCTACATTCAACAGAACATAGTACTGAGAGTGAATTTCCGTTGTTTACGTTATTCAAGGCGTTAGGCTCACAATAAATGTACGCGTTTAAAATAATCCGTTTTAGGCGTACACACTCAAGTAAGAAGGAAGGTCAGGTCGTTTTTACAAAACTGGTTGAAGTAGTTTTTATCTTATGTTTAATTCTTGGTGAATTTTGAAGTTTTTTTTATTTGGCTTAGTTACAGCCGGTTTTATAGTCTGGCAACCCAAATAATGACAAGTTAAATTTAACGAGTGTAGTAATTAAATACTTTGTTTTTATGGACCAATATGTCATTTATTTTAAATTTTTTTAAACTCAAAATGGCCGGTTAAGGAGGTATAAAAAACTAATAATTATAATTTATCTGGTCGGGTGACCTTTGTGTTTCCTGTTGGGTTGAGATGTCATTTAGATAAAAAGATTTAAGAAAATATAGTCATCATTATGGTCCATTTTTACTTTATTATATAAAAAAGGCTTAAAATACTACCTAAAAATAAATTGTAATAAGACAAATTTAAACAAATCAGCTTTAATTACTTTTTAATGCCTTATTAAAGCTATTAAAGATTCATTTAAAGTATTGCCGAAAATTATAATATTAAAATCAGCAGGGTTTCAAATAACTATATTTTTGTATTCCTCATTTCTATAATATTTTATAGTCTGAGAATATACGAATACATATTGACATAAAGAAAAAAAAGTACGAACACGTTGTTTGTTTTTAAACACCGCGTGTTACTACTTGTTCGGATTATATATACTGTTCTTACTTTAATGCCATCTGGCACCATGGTATAGTGGTCAGTGCACCAGAATACGAGCATAGGGCTCCCGGGTTTGATTCCCGGCTGGTACCTTGGGTATCTTTGTACCCTGGGCAATGCTCAATTTCAATTAAATAAAAAATAATTGTCAGCAAACCTACCATCCAAAACACATTCAACTTCATCACGCATGTGAATTGTGAATTCAATATGTTTATTTATCCAGTAGTTTAGAAAAAAAAATTAGCTATATGAACTTAAGAGGTGTCATGTAAAATCTATTGACGCGGTCCTAAAATAATATGTAAATTACGTGTCTTTATAAATTCTGTTAATCTCGTTCTATTAATTTATATAACTTTCTTGAATATGTGATAAATTATAGTTTTTCATAAAACAGTTTATTTTCAGAGCTAAAACGCAGAAATAAATATGTAATAGTTTAAAATCCAAAACTCTAGTATAACTAAAATTAATTACATATTTTATTTTATTAGATAAATTCTACGTTACAAGTAAAAAAATAGTGCTAGTGTGGAACCACCCTTTATTTAATTTTCGCAACATCTAATTCGATTTATTCATCCCCGCCCCCTACAGCTTCCACCCCCTCCCCAATCACAAAGCTTTCAATTCTTCTCGAAGATGCATCTCATCCATTTTCGTAATCAGATTATGTATAAGAAATGAAAGGTAGGATTATATTAGCCTCGAGAAGAAAATAGTCCCGCCTGGAAAGCAGGCCGCACGCACACATCCATGAGATACGGGAAACATTTCAAATAACCGACTTGCTATGAGCTACCGTCTAAAGCCTTGAGAAGACACCGCCACATCACAGTTTTAGCACCACATATTACTTAGTACCCTTTAGGGTTATTTGTGTATATATTAGGGAAGGAGTCATGAAGAGTGGGAAAACCATTTACTTAAAACTACCCTTAGTTACACCCTACCTGGCTTCGAATCTCGATATCTCAGTCACCAGCAGATCAGTCTATTAAGAGAGTAATGCTTCTTCATTTCTTGTTTACCGCGACTGAGCATCGAACCCCAATTTAAGGCTCCTGGTGGTGATTACAATATCCCAGGAGAAGAACGGGTTTATAAATGGATGTGAAAGCAGAATTTTACTCTGGATATAATAAAGAGATGTCATATGTGTTTATATAAGTACTGTAGGTGTTTCACAATAGCGGAACATTGGGTGTCTAGTGTCTACTATTATTATGAGTGGTGAGAAATTACTTTAAGAACGTTCATCATAGCAGGCCCAACTCAATTCTTGGCTCGCGCGAGGTATGGGAGTAAAAGGGAAAAGAAAACACCTACGATATGACAGAAATGTGTGCAGTGCATTTGTATTCGAACGATTACTCGAAATTTTCCGCGGTGACGATGGGGACGGGGCGACCAAGTTTCTTGTTAATAACTACATTATGTCTCTATTATGACATAATGAAGATTTGAACACACTGATTATCTGGGAAGTCATTCTAAAATGGTCGAAAACAGTTTTTACCCAAATATCATTTAATATTTCCACAATATTCAGTACTAGGAACTTCAGAAATCATCAGAAATGATCCACGTGTTCGTGTACATTTACGATTTCTAACCGACTGTATCAAAAAGCTGGTTGGAATGTGATGTACGCTCTTAATCTTACTCACCATTTCACCTTGACATTTTGACGTGTCGGTTTGAGATACGTTCTAAGCTACAATGGTCAAAACCCACGCTTTCGTGGGACGATGCCGTGAAAATGCCTCCTTTTTACTGTCTTATATATGACAACATCGTGTTGGCCTCATCAACTGCTTCTTGTAGGTGATGTCAATAATACTCGTTTACTGTCCACTATCACAAAGTTGTGGAGGAAGAATGTTGTAATTTCAAAACAGTGTTTCCTAGGAAAATTGGAGTAGGCTTATACTAAGTATATCACGATCGGGTTACAGTCTAACTATGCGTCCAAATTCAAAAGATCCAGATAAATAATAAAAAAAACACTAGTTTATTCTGGTAGTATGATATCATACCTATATTCTCTAAGATAACCCTTGAGGAAACTAGATTATAAATAATTTTGAAAATTAACAGATAATGTTTTGCTTTGTTTATCTTTTCAAACCCTCCATCGCTAAGGAGACTAAAAAAAAAATATATATATATATATATATAACTAGTTCAAGAAAGGGATAGGTGGCGTAAGAAAGTGATTGCGAGAAATGCAAACATTTGATTAGAAGATAATAGGTTTAGAAGTGAATACTGAAAATACTAAGTATATGATCACACATAGAACACAGATTGGGGAGAGTAATTTAGAGATTTCTGTAAAAAAAAAAACATATTTTTTGACAGGTTTAATGAGTTTCAATATTCAGGAACAATATTAACCAGCAATAAAGATATTTGATAAGAAATTAGGA
The DNA here is from genome assembly GCA_901482245.1 of Timema douglasi. Classification (NCBI taxonomy): domain Eukaryota; kingdom Metazoa; phylum Arthropoda; class Insecta; order Phasmatodea; family Timematidae; genus Timema; species Timema douglasi. The sequence goes on along the minus strand of CABEEJ010003013.1, from coordinate 86,788 downwards.
AAATAATACATTCGCCTGCTGTCCAGAAATTTAAAATGCGTAGTTACTCTGTCTGGGTGACTAACAATTTATATTATTATATCAATCATCCAAAAATAGAAAAAGTTCCAATAGTTATTTATTTTAGAAGTTCTTAGCAATTTTTTAAATACACATATTCCATAATTACCATCTCAACAGATGAAAGCATCATTGCCCGTGAAAATAAACTTTACTTACTAAAAATAGATTACTGTATTAAACCAGTTAAACACAAAATTAAATAACAAGATATTAAGAGTGAATGGTATTATATTTAAACAATATATATATATATATATATATTTGTTTGGTAGTGAAAAAAAGATAATAGTTTCAAAGGAATTGCCAAAATAAATAACTTATTATATAGATGAATAAATAATTAAATAAATACTCATACGATAAAACATTCTAATACACAATAAAGACAACACATATGTCATTAATATTTGTTTATCGTGTGGCGTATGATTATGACCAGGAGGGACATGGTATCCAGGTTTGGTTGCCTGCGTGTAGACTACTAGTCGCTCTGGGAGCAAACTCATTTCCCAGGGTACACCACAGCAGGTTGTCTACACGTACCCACAATGAGATGATATGATATTTATTATAAAGTTGTAGAGCCAGTGGGAATCTTAACCTAACTTAAGCCTAATTAACCAAACCCTGGTGACCGTTGGGATCATTCCCCTTAAGGGAATAATACCCAAGGTACGAGCCGTGAATCCAAGCCGGGACTTCTATGCTCGTGGCCAGGTGTACTGACCACTACACCACAAGGCCGGTTATTGTACCAAATTAGAGTTATTTATAAATAAAACGTGCAAGTAAATGGACGGGTAAAAAGCATAACTTGAATTAGTTTTGTCTCCTCGAGTGGTCAAATAAGGTATTAAACCACTCAGCCTCTATGATTGTGTCCAAACAATATTGTTGCAATAAGTCTCACAATTAAAATGTCAGCAACGTGTCTTACTACCCATTCAGGTTTAAAGTTTATGTACTAATTACGTTAATGATTTTAGGGTTTAAGAAGGTTATATTTAGAAGTGTACCAGCATTTGCGCGGAAAGAGAAAGAAAGTGATAAACCATTTTGAAAATATCATCCTCAGTAGACCCAACCGAGATTCTAGCTCGATCTCCCCGTCATCGGCGGTCTAGTTTACTGCCAGAGTAGCACCTTAGACCATGCGGCCACCGAAAATGTTATATTATGTTTATAATATATCCATTACTACATATATAACCCCAAAACTAACCATTGACTCTGCAATGAACCGAGCAAATACCTCTAGCATCTCCCTGTGAACGACTCAAGTGACGTCACAAAATATCATCCAGTTAGATAAGTACATATCGTTACGTCATTACAGGAAAATGTGCTGGCGATTATTTAATATGCTGTCTTCTTTCTATGTATATCTGATAAATGATATAAGAACAGTATATCTATAGTATTTATTCACTAGAAATATTTTCTTTGATTATTTCTGATTTTTTTTAAATTAGAAATAAGACCGGGACATTTATACTAGTATTGAAATAATAAGGCTAGACAGGTAATAAATTCGGTGACATAAATGTATGTGAAAATATTATGGACCAACCTAAGACTTGACTAAAACCATTTACTTATTGACAAGCTTCATCTCCCATCGTTTAGGAATCCGAATGGGTTAAAAACTGTCATCTCCGGGGGTACAGTATTGGCTTCATACTATTCTCATGGCAAAAAACACGTTTATATACAGGCTGTTACAATTTATGTGGGAATTAATTGGGACGTGGATAGTAAACCTCAAAACAACAATACGAGTCCTTATGAACAGGATGATCTGGCGGTATAGGGGTAAGGTGTCAAGACCTCTGTGCTGGGGGTCCGGAGTCCAATCCTCGGTCCCGGCATAGATTTATCTGATTACCAAACCCTTACTTCACCTTTGGCAAGACTTGTAAGACGCGGTGCTAATAATTAATCTTTTGAACATATTTCCTATGTTACCTACATGGTTCCCCGAGATAGGACCTTCCAATATTTTTCTGGAATTGTTAAAAGCCCTATTTGATAAGCCCTTGGTGCACCTCTGGTATAAAACGCATCATTGCTGATACACAGACAGGGGTGTATCAAGTAGGACTATTAACAATCCCAGCAGAATCTTGGAAGGGAATGTCGAACATAAGACATATGTTCATATGGAATGTTTGTGTTGTTGTGGGGTCTACTTTCCACGCCCCAGATACTTCCCACATAAATCTGAACACCCTGTATAGATACGTTTAGAACAAACCACTTAGTCCACGGGATCATTCATAAACCACGTGATGCTTTTGAGGGGAAACTGGGGTGGCCATGTCTACGGCAGTTTTTTTATTGAGGTGTTATGTAACACATATCTTAAACGTTTTAATGTTGATATCATATTATGGTTCATGTTTTCACCAGTAATAAACATATACGTAACTTCCTATTCTAGGTAGTGTTACATCTGTGGAAAGCAACGTAACACATAACACATTGTAAAGGGGGTGGGGGGAAGAAGTGCAGGGCAGTTTTAGAAGATGTGTACTTTTATTAATGTAGTGATGATTGGAAAACTATGCCCAGTGCACCAGCTGAGATTCGAGCCTTGACCTCCCCATCTGTGTATTGCAAGACTGGCAACTTAAACCAAGGGACCACAGGTTTGGGGAAAAAACTTAGTGACCTCTTTGTCTTCAGAGTAAATCTCATTCATTACCTTCAATTCAATAAAACAATCGCATCGGTGGGCACGTGTATTAAGTGTCAGGCACATCTAGTTTGGTTTGGTGATGGCCAAAAGGTTGGGGTTCAAATACCAGCCGTGCTTACCAAGGTTATTTTTTTCCTGAATAGTTTCTCCCATCCCTTACAATTTTCTCCAAATTACACCTTCCTCATCCTTACCCCATAAAGTTTTTTTTTCTTTCACCGCGTCCAAGTACCCGTTTTTGTTATATGCACACTCTAATTACGCTAATAAATATTAATTGGGAAAGTAGAGTTTTATAGGAAATGCGTACGCATTTGCGTGGAAGGAAAGTAGGAAACCACTTAGACAAAAATTGCATAATTACATCCGGATGGGAATAAAACCTTGATATAACAGTTACCGAGAGTACTGTCTAACTCGTGACCATTTGATCATCGATTCAGGGATTATCTTAATTAAAATTCCTGAACGGTCAGTATGACAACACAACACAAAAAATAATAATTAATCATTGTTAACACAAAATTGCTTCTCAATAGTCAACATTAAAATTACATTTTCCTGCAAAGATTTATCTGATTACCAAACCCTTCCTTCACCTCTGACAAGACATCTTGTGAATGTGGGGAATGCCAGGCCTCCACCGTGGTTCGGATTCCACGTTAAACTGTAGGTCCTCCATTTCATCTCACAATCACCCTACCATTACACATTAGCGTAATTGCGTATAACCGGAACGGGTAGTAAGACGCGGTGCTAATAATAATACATTTTCCTGCATTATTTTAAATTACAGTCCAATGAAAATCTGTTACGTGTTGGAACAGAAGAAAACAGAAAACAATTGTTTGGTAATAGTTGGGGAATGGGGAGAGAGAAGCCGGTTATTAAAAATAAGAGGATAAAAGCAACAAAAAAATAAAATAATCAATATATGTTTAGGTAGGACAAAGTACTTAAACAAAGGCTCCCATTGCCATTCAAATTTAAATTTAATCACAAACACATCCCTTTTACCTAATCACAAGGTTTCAAAAACAGCTCCACACGTCACACTCAATTTGACGAGTATTAAACGTACACTCTAACAATACTCTAACAATTAATTTGTCTGCGAAAGTACAATGTATTGAAACCGCTTTTATAAACGAACCTTTCTTCATTGAATAATACCGCTCGCTAGGCACGTGTGTTCGGAGAGCTGCCTATACAACGCCGTGTCAGGGGGACAGCTGTACGCACACAAAGGCTTTACAATTTTCGGTGAGGTGGAATTATGCCGCGGCAGATCCGGGCTAGGCGTAGGAATATGGTATCGAAAGGAAATAATTGAAAATTTTCTACTCATTTCTAGTATCGCAATAAAAGTATCAATATCAGTAAGTATTGGAAGAATAAGAAAGCCATGTTATCCGGATATAATGATTTTAGTGTTTTTATATAAGAAAATATTAAGGTGTTTTCCTCAATATCAGCGTTTATCAACCAGTGTGTCGCGAAGCGTCACTAAGTTAGGCGTGAAATCTTGGGTGAAGACGAAAAATAAGTGATAAATTAGTGAGAAAAAAAATCATTTGAAATCCATTACCAATATTACTTTTAAAATAACACACTTATTAGAATTTAAGTGTTGAACACAATATTCATACTCGTTATTTCAATGATAAAATCTCTCCCAAAAACCACATGTTGTACCTTGATAATTTTATTATCTTGTTAGTGCATCTTGGGTTGAAAATCGCAGCTCTATATCCCTAGAACGTTAGAACTTATCAGTAAAATTAGATCAATAACCTGAAATTAATAATAATAATAATATTTAGCACCACGTCTTACTACCCGTTCGGGTTATACGCTTTAAGTACCGATTACGATAATGGATTAGGAATTGGGAAGGTTGAATTAGAGGAAGTGAACCCGCATTTGCGTGGATGGAGAGTGGAACCTCGATCTCCCCGTCCTCAGCAGTCGAGCTCAAGCGCGTTAGCCAACTACGCCACCGAGGAGGGTCAACTTGAAATTAAATGTATACATTTTCCTATATCATGTACTAAATAACTAATAATAATAATAATAATAATAATAAATCTATCAAGGCCAAGCTATGTGTATAACTTATTTCTGAACGAAGCACTAGGGTCCTTTAACTATGGTATCAAGGTGTGAGATTTAAAAAGAATGATATTACAATACATTAATCACTATAAACAAATTACTCTTTCTTTTGGAAATGTTCCGATAGAAAGATATAAGTTCCCATACGTACATGTACTGTATATTACATATCTAATCACGCCGTTCCCTTACGGGGTAGGCAAGAAACTGTGCATATAACTCAAAACACAACTCTGTACTTAATCTACAATGTGTAGTTAGTACATAGGCGTATAGCCCGAACGGGTAGTACGACGAGAAAATAAAAAAAATTAAGTTATATGTAAATATGTAAAACTCGTATTTACCAACACTTTATACATTCTAAAGTCCTGGATTCAAGCTCCTTGTCCAGGTGTAATTTCGTCGAAATATTAATAGGGAATTCAATCATTATTTAAAGGCAAAACTAGCACCACCTAAATGTGTAACAGTTGCATAACCATTACCTTTCTTTCCCATTTTAAAGGTAAGTGGTGTTGAAAACTTTAATTGTATAGAACGTTTAGCTATTGGTGGTACAATATTTTAGTTTTTAGTTGGTGTAGTTAAAACTATTATATGACAACTTTATTATTTGTTTTATCTATACAATTAGATAATATGGCTTAGGTAAGCGTAACCTTTAAAATTACTTATTAGCTATACCCACAAAATAATTACGAAATATTATGCCTGTGTTTTTATTTATTGTCAAAATAAATTTGTATATCACTAATTTTCTCCACACTTCCCAATCCTTGCCAACTACCTAAAGATCCATACACCGAGTCATACATGTTCGTTTATTTTTAAAACTCTTAATGTTTCTATTTTTCACACATTTGTCTACTCCATTTAACCACGTCTTACACAGCCTACTCCTGCCTATTTATACACACACTCTACCTACATATATTTTCCTCGTCACTCGATCCACACTCATCCTCTCAACATGCAAACAAACGTAAAACAAACGCTTCTTTCACATTGACCTATCGGATTTCCTTTCAAACCGCACTCCTTCAGCTCCCAGTCGTTACTGACTCTGTCCATACGAGTTTTTCTCACATACATACTATCGCGTAAAAAGTTATTGGTATCGAAAGGGAAATATAGATATTAGTGCAGTGTCGACATTCTTAGCACAGCCGTGGGATTGTGTTCTCTTGTGACCGACAGGAAGATATGTAATAGGGAGATCAAATATAAACAGTTGTAAATAATAAGCTCGTTATAAGTATAAATGAGTAGATACAGCCTATCAAAGACGTAATGTGGAAATAATTTGTATTTTATTAGTAATGCTATATTTATATTCTCAACAGAAGAGGTTAGTGAACGTTTCTATTATTTTTTTTGCACTGCATTTTACTACCTGTTTGGGTTATACGCTTATGTACTAATTTTAGGGATTAGGAATGTTATATTTAAAGAAAATGTACCCACATTTGCGTGTAGGTAATGTGAAAAAACATTATAGAGAACCCTCAGTACACCCGACAGAGATTCTAGTCTCGATCTTCCCCCGTGATCGTCAGTCTAGTCTACTGCGATAGTAGCGCGTTAGACCATGTGACCACCAAAACAATAAAAAGTATTACAGTCACACGTGTATTTTTTTTTATAACTGACCACCAAAATAAATAGATGTGTTTTTATAACTTGAAAAAAAGAGCCATAAGCAATATTTGTTAGAAAATAAAACGTTTTTAATTTGTGAAGAGATGCGCATGAACAGAGACGAACATGGTTTTCATGACGTCATCAACCACCCACATTTCGTCTAGTTCGCTATTTTAATTTGTGAAGAGAACGCGTACTTTCAGAAGCTGTCGTTTGAAAAGCATTCCTTAGTGAAGCATAGAAGCCGCTTCCACAAAAAAAGGAACATACAAACGGTTATTTTTATAAGTTCATGTTTAAATGAGGTAAAAGAAGTTAAAAGAAAAACAATTGTAAACAAATTGTTTCTTGTGAAAGTTTTGATAAGCTAAAGTGGCAGACGCTCATAAAATGGTATTGCGGTTAGTTAGGTTTGGCGAATGAACATAATGAAGGTAGGTACCACCCCTCTAGTGGCAAGATGGACAGTTGGAGTAGTTTAAAATCACTACTTAATATCGTAACTATAATATATTATAATTATATCATATGTATCACAATTATAAAACCACAAAATTATTATATTTAATTTAGTATAATTATTATATCATAATAGTAGACCTATAATTGTGTATATCAATAAGATATTGTTAAAAAAAATCTAAATGAAATTATACGAAGCATTTAAAACATAAGTTTGTAATGACAAACGTGTTGTCAACCTGAGAATTACATTCGTAATTTAAACAATTACACCTGGACAAGGAGCTTGAATCCAGGACTTTAGAATTTATAAAGTGTTGGTATATATGAGTTTTAATTATATTTATATACAACCTACTTTTTTTTATTTCCACGTTTTGCTACCCGTTCGGCCTATACGCTTATGTACTAACTACAATAATGGTTTTAGGGATCAGTAGGGTTTAATTTAGAAAAATGCACCTGAATTTGCGTGGAGGGGGAGTGTAGAACCATTTAGAGAAAACCACCCTCAGTGTACCCGACCAAGATTGAACCCCGATCTCCCCGTGTTCAGCAGTCAAGTCCAACACAAAAGTAGCGCGTTAGGTCACGCGGCCATGTTGGTGTGGTGTCCCGCACTCCAGAGTGATGACGAAACCCTCAATGATCGTCTTTTTTCCAGGCAAATGTAAGCCCGTTTGCTTCAAATTCACCCGTCTCATCCTGTTCTATTAAATTAGTAATATTAGAGTAGCTACTTAGTTGTTCAAACTGATAAAAAATACGAGCTGCACAGACAAAAAAAACAAGTCTAGAGTGTAAACTGTAAGGCCTGATTCACACGTTCTCCGAAAATAGAGAGCAAGCATCAGGCCAGCAGAGATGTATCTTGAACCACGATAATTTGCAACGCAACTAGAAACAGCCGATTAACAACATGTTTTAATTTCGAGTGACCCGCTTCTGTGACCGGATGATCTAAGGGCCGTTTTAAACAGGCGTTTCATGACGCGCGACACAACCAACCTCTACGTCACGTGTGTTGGAACCTCAGTGTATCTCAGTGCCAGTATCGGTGTACTTTTGTAGCAGGAAGTGAGTGTATTTATTATTGGTGGTTGGGTATTTATTGTCTGTATTTAATCTTTAAATGACAACTATATTAGTATTATTATTATCATCACCGCGTCTTACTACCCGTTCGGGTTATACGCACTTACGCTAATGTGTAATGGTAGGGTGATTGTGAAATGAAATGGAGGACCTACAGTTTAACGTGGAATCCGAACCACGGTGGAGGCCTGGCATTCCTCACATTCACAAGATGTCTTGTCAGAGGTGAAGGAAGGGTTTGGTAATCAGATAAATCTTTTCCGGTACCGAGGATCGAACCCCGGCCGCCAGCACAGAAGTCTGACACCTTACCCCTAGACCGCCAGGTCACCCTGACAACTATAAATTGATCCAAAACGAGTGGTAGAAAAGACTAGACTGGCAACCCTGAGCTCTGTTTTTCAATTCCTTTCACCCTTTTCATGACGCGCGGCATATGTTGCTTGTATAAAAACAAACGCCCAAGACGTGCGTCAAGGAAACGCTCGTATGAAAGGGCCTTAAGGCGTCACTCTCGTGTTAAACTGGCCTGCTGATGACCGGGAGATTGGTTTCGAATCCCGGATCTATTGAGGGTGTTTTTTTCTTAAACGGTTTCCCACTCTTCCTCCAAGCAAATGCAGATCAATTATCTCTAACATGCTTCCTTCCTCGTTCTTATCTCATTAGAGTGATTAACATATAGGTGTACAACCTGATCGGCTAGTAAAACGCGGTGATAACAAAAACTATTTTTGAGTGGATAGATGTTTTCACATTTTGTTGTTGTGTGATGACAAAAACTATTTTTGAGTGGATAGATGTTTTCACATTTTGTTGTTGTGTGATGAAATAAATCAAAACATAACAAGACAACAACACACGTTTTCCATTCAAAAAGTTACATCGAGAACTCAACTTGCACGGTTTATAGTCACGTGGTTGCGATACGTAGAGACTCTACTAGTAAAAAAAAAACATCTATCAAGCTCGATTTTAAACAAAATAAATGTCGTTCCTGGTAATCTGACACACAGGTGAACGCCATCACAATTTTTTTAATTATTTTCTCTACCTTAAGCGTAAGTTGAGTCTCTTACTTACGAAATTATAAACCCTAAATATGTCTGAGAAACGTAAAAGAGATAAGCAAACATGTAATCACAGAAGTAAGAAGAGGCTCATTATAACGTATCCAAACACATTTGAATTAACGCGGGGTTTTTTTTTTTGCTTGGAAACTTCCCAACCGCGTAAGTCGAGAACTCAGTATATTTAAAATCTCTTCTCAGCTACAGTAAATGTAGCGTTCTGCTTGTAACTTGCTTTGTAGGTTAATGCGTACTAATTGAATCAATTTGTTTTAAAATTTGATCAGACCTCCCGATAAAGATGAAACTATTTCAAGTCTCATCGAGAGATGCTGCAGGAGTCGTGTGAATGGTTTAGAGTTCATCACGTGACCATTTTCCTGCTTTTTGTTTTTTCGGAGAGCGCGTGAATCCACAGTAACGCGATGTCAAGCCTCCTCCTACTCTGCAAGTTTCAGGAAAGGGTAAGCCGAGAGAGGAAGCCCCTCCCCCGCTCCCCCTCACACGTTTTTATCAATACCTTTCCCCTGCAATCGATAACTTCTACGACGCCAACCAGCTGATAGCTTGATGAAGCGATCTGATACCTCTAGCCACCACGGACAAATCACATCACTTTGTTGGCTCGCCCATGCAGTGTATCAATCAGATTGTTTTATTGGGAGGTGTTAAGAGCGTTCATCAAAGCGGGCCCAACTCAGCTCCCGGTTCGCGAGAGGAATGAGAGGGGAAAGGGAAAAAAGAAAACACCTACGATATGACAGAAATGTGTGCAGTGCATTCTTTAACTGAACGATTACTCGAAATTTTCCGCGGTGACGATGGGGGACAAAGCGACAAAGTTTCTTATTAATTTTATTTATCCCCGCGTCTTACTACACGTTCAGGTTGTACGCTTAAGTACCAATTAAGCTAATAAATTAGGAATAGGGAAGGTTGAATTTAGAGGATGTGAACCCGGATTTGCGTGGAGGGAGAGTGGAAAACCCTTTAGGGAACCCCACCCCCGCGCCCCCTCCAATTCACCCAACCGAGATTAGATCCTCAATATCCCCGTTTTCTGCAGTCAAGCTCAACACGAAACTAGTGCGTTATCCAACTACGCCACCGAGGCGGGTAAAGTGTTTTGTTAATAACTACAGTACATACTTATTATTAGGAACTTCTATTAACTCTCTCTCTCCATTAATGTTTAATCAAAAATGATCCACGTACAATAGTGTTGGTGTAAATCTAGGATTTCTAGCCGACTGTATCACAGAGTTGATCGGAATGTGATGAATGCTCTTAATTACTGATGAATTATTTTTTTTAGTTTGAAAAACATATAAATAATATCTTAAAATTGTTTCAAGGAGCCAGAGATAGCTATGACGAAGCACAGTTTAAAAAACGCTGACCTAGACTATTATACATTTAGCACCGCATCTTACTACCCGTTCGGGTTATACGCTTTAAGTACTAATTACTCTAATGGATTTAGGAATTGGGAAGGTTGAATTAGAGGAAGTGAACCCACATTTGCGTGGAGGGAGAGTGGAAAACCATTTAGGAAAAACTACCCCAGTTCACCCGACCGAGATTCAAACCTCGATCTCCCCGTCTTCAGCAGTTGAGCTCAACACGACAAGCGCGTTAGCCAACTACGCCACCGAGGCGGGTACCTAGACTATTAGTCCACTGAAGCGGGTTAGTGTATTTTTTAACACCGTGTCTTAGGACACGTTCGGCTTATATTAGTGTAGTTAAATTAATTGTATACATGGTGACCTGGCGGTCTAGGGGTAAGGTGTCAGACTTCTGTGCTGGGGATCCGGGGTTCAATCCTCGGTCCCGGCAAAGATTTATCTGATCACCAAACCCTTCCTTCACCTCTAACAAGACATCTTGTGAATGTGGGGAATGCCAGGCCTCCACCGTGGTTCGGATTCCACGTTAAACTATAGGTCCTCCATTTCATCTCACAATCACCCTACCATTACACATTAGCGTAAGTGCGTATAACCCGAACGGGTAGTAAGACGCGGTGCTAATAATAATAATAATAATTGTATACATCTCGGATGGTAGTAAGTCAGGGAGCGTGTGTGTGTGTGTGTGTGTGTATCGTGGTCGAGCATATTCTTCAAGTCCTGCTGAACTTGATAATGAAGTGATGAATGGATGTTGGAGTGAAAGGTGTTCCACTCCTAAAGTTTCTGATCTTCTGCTCTCGAGACAGATTATAAAACTTCAACGTTGAAGTGCACAGATGCAAGAAGTATCCATTTATTCTAAAGAAGTGTCTTAAATGATTGAACTTGACAAAAATAAAAAAAAGTTGTCATATGTCAACTATAAATTAAGATAAATTACCTTCATTAATAATTTTAATGGGCCGCAAAAGAAGCATTAAACAAAAAAGTGAAAACAAAATCACCCTTTCTTCCCCCCCC
>CABEEJ010003013.1:58577-69712 GCA_901482245.1 Timema douglasi | reverse complement strand
CCCATACAAACACAGGTGACCTAACTATATATTGTCAAATATGACACGCTAGAAAAAATCACTACATTTTATAATTAGTGAAGAATGACTAGAAAACCGATACACACGGAGAGCCAAATTCACCTAATTTTGAGGATACCTGCATGTTTTGGGATACCTACTGCTAAGTTAGAAGCTTAATCAAAATCTCACCTGTTCTTGGAACGTCCGTTCTTATTATGTTTTTCAGCAACTCTTTACGATCTGTCATATACCTCAAAAAGGTGTTTTTTACCTTTGCCATTTCTTGTAGAATCAGTGTTGCTGTTAATAAAAGAAAACAACTAAGCGTAATTTTGCTTAGGGCTTAATGTTGGATTACGTTTAAAATATACTCAAACATGCATAGTATCATATCAGTGTGCCAATAAATGATTGTTTACAACAAATATTAGTTTAGTATATTTATATTGCTTCCAAATCTTATACGTGCGAACCTCTAATTATAACTTATTTAGATATGACTCTAAAGTTGCAAACGTCGTTTGTTTGGAGTTTCCAAGGAGACCAAACATCTACTACCAACCTCTAGCTAACACAAGACCATCTATAGAATATAATGTCCGGCGTTGTCAAACTATAGAGTTAGCATTATTGTGGAATTTCTCTTTGATTTAAGGGTGACATTTTTCCTTTGGGATGTAGTGAAAGGTCAGTATTTTTGCAGTCTTCGTAGTAAAACTTTACTTGGTCGAAACAAGTCAAATAATTCTCCAGTAGAAATATAAAGTTTAATTTTATTCACACGGTGATATCAACAGTTTTTGAAGAATATCGGTCAAGGGTGTCCTGGAATTTATTGACAACTTTTTGTCTTCGTTCAAAAAGTCTCTCATCCAATGCCGCTATGCTCATGACAGATAATCAACAACTGTTGATATCAACACATGAAGAAAATTGAATGCCATTATTGTAGTGAAGCAATATTTTATTTATTTTTGGTAAAAAAAAAGTTTTGCTATAAACAATACAAACACAGTGGTCTTTTCTCGCGTTCCCTATATCCCCACCTTAAAGTCTAACAGTAACATATTATTCTATCGATGTTGCCCAACTCAAGGTTGCAGTAGGCTACAAATCTTGCCTCACGCAAGCGCGCTTCTATCTTATTTTTCCCTTAAGGGCCGGTCTTATTACTCCTGGATAAATATTAATCTGGTAGGTAAATATTTATATTTGCTGATTAAGTTAAAAGTGTGTCATACGACTGCCATATAGCATTTATCTGCCAGATAAAATGTATTTATCCATCACATTTTTATCGGGAGGTTTAAATACCTGATAACTTTTATTTGGAAGTTAAAGTAGTTGTTGCGATAGTGACGCGTTGTTTTTAATAAGGTTTCGCTTATCAGAATCTGTTTTTAAAGTTAAAATCCTGGTTCACGTATTTAGTAGACACAGGTCCAGTCTCCAACTATATATAAAGTTAGAACATTTAATTCACACTTTTATAAAAACTGACAAGCTATTTGTGGAGTTATATTTATATACGAACAAATTATCAAAATGTGAGTACAATAAATGAAATTTTGTTAACATTGTACCCAACTATTGCCCACATTTTGGCAGACACCGAATGTACTGGCAAGACAACTTAGTTTCTGCACCCACGTGACGTCATATGTTTCCTCGCAATCGTTTAGCCGCCATTATTTAACAAATGTTGAGCGTTCTCACCACTCGCTAGGTTGTAGCGCTATCAGCAGGGCTTATACGCATGCGCGCACCAGTAAAAACAGTACCAACCTTGCGTGTTCTGAATGAAATATATGTATCCTATAGATAGCTATCTGGCAGATACATTCAGTTTATAAGACGTGTAAAGCATTAAAGTGGCTGATAACTTTTATCTGGTAGATAACTTTAACCTCCCAATAGCAATATCCATCAGTAGTCATAAAACTGGCCCTAGGGCGATTGGCCCTTTTCATTTGGCGTGGAAATACAAAGCCATAAGAACAAACGATTATTTTCAAGAATTTTTGTTGTTTTGCAATTTTATTTTCGGAAAAGGTGTGTTCAAGAAAAGAAGTATGTTGATTAAGCTATACTTTTTATATACACACTTCCTCTATCGTTTTAACAGTGATCAAATATCGATAAAATTGACATTTTTCAATAGAAAACTGACACCTTCATAACAAAAAATAAGAAAATATAGCAATTAATAAACATCGATACATTATCTTAGAAGGGGTGTTGAAAATGTTAACAAAAGAATATCACTCATTCTAAAAAAAACAACTTATATTTCCAAACTTATGGTTTCTCCGCAAGACCTGTCCGGCAGCTGGCGCCATCTACGGTTTCCGTGATCCATCTGTTCTTGTTGGCGCGGAAGGATACTTTAGTCGGTTGTGAAGCCACGCCACGCCTTTCACCCTCCCGCCCACCATTCCATCAAATAGATTTTAGACTTGTACTCGACAGGGCCAAAGGGCCTTAAAGCTCCGATTGTAAACCTATGTATGATATTCCCCACCACTAAACTGGGTCCATTAGTCTTAACATAAGTTTGTTCGGTCCGTAACTGTAAACAAAGGCTTTAAAAGCAGTTGGATAAGTCCTGAGAATCCTAATTTATGTCTGACGTAGAGCTCGGGTGACCCTGCAGGCGAGTAAGGACATTAATAAATGGCTACGTCTTGAGAGCCAGCGTTAGATTCTAGACCGTGTAGGTATTATCCGTGTCTGTCTTTCTCTCAGCAGATCTGTCATGTTTTGTATCCACGTTCTTAATTATGTACCAAACACAATAATTGAAAAGTAAGAAGGGAGTCCAAGTTGGATATTATTAATAACTATAAAAGAACACTAATACATTAATAATAATAAAAAAAGTGACCTGGCGGTCTAGGGGTAAGGTGTCAGACTTCTGTGCTGGGGGTCCGGAGTTCAATCCCCGGTCCCGGCACAGATTTATCTGATTACCAAACCCTTCCTTCACCTCTGACAAGACATCTTGTGAATGTGGGGAATGCCAGGCCTCCAACGTGGTTCGGATTCCACGTTAAACTGTAGGTCCTCCATTTCATCTCACAATCACCCTACCACTACACATTAGCGTAAGTGCGTATAACCCGAACGGGTAGTAAGACGTGGTGTTGTTAGTAATAGTAATAATAATAAGAATAAAAGGTTATTTATTTTGGTGTAAAAATATTGTTTGTGTTATCTAAGTGTAGGTCTCTTCTTAAGAACGCTGGGATGTATCTTACCTTGACAAAATAACACTTATTAGTTACAGTAAAAACGCGGTAGGAAGAATAAATTGGAACATTTTTTTTTAAATTGCGCAAAACATGTATGAGTATTATTTTATAGACATTGATAATATCAATCTAAAATTACAGCTTCAGTTCATATGAATTGATGAATGAATTCGTGAGAGATGTTTCAGTAACTGCTGTAATTGCCTGCTATTGCCCTTCCAACCGTGTCCCGACACCCGGAGTTAAACCCCGTCCGTTAAAATTAGTTTACTCGATTGTTGAGTGATTTAAGGCAACCTCTTTGATATCACGGGCCGTATGGGGTTGAAAATGAATAAATATATCCAATCTAGTAAAAAAATGCTTCATATATATCGTATTTTCATTAGTAATTACTATTAGTCTATTTTTATTAAAACAATTGTTTGTTTGCTAAATCTTTTACGATCCAGATAAAATCAGTCGGCGGGCCGAATCCAGTTTGCTGGCCGTAGGTTGCCGACCACTGGCTAAGGTGTCACTCTTGCGATAGATTGTAATGTTTAATGCGCGGATATTAGGGTTCAAATCCCGGTAGAGTGTAATGCACGTGATTTTTCCTCAATGGTTTTCCAGCACCCACGCAAATTCTGGTACACTTACTCTCAATTCAACTGTCCTCATCCCTAACACATTAGTGTAATTAGTATGTACAGCCCGAACTAGTAGTGAGACGAGGTGCTAAAATTATAATAAAAAGTAACAGTGTTAAACTTTAAGTTGTATTAAATTCCTGACAACTAATGGATTTCACTAGATTCTTTCATGAATGCATGCGTCAAGTCATGTAATATGTAGCTGTTACTTTTTAATATAATTATACTATCAATATAATTAATTCCCTAAACTAATACCGATTAATATAGTAAAATGTGATCAATGTTGACCGCAAAAAAAAAGTGTTTATTTTTTTATAAAAGGTTACTCCAAATATCCAATCGTATGAAAATCAAGGTTAATTTTTATTATCAAGCAAAAAATAAATATATATCTATTTGTTTATCCGTGTGTGGTTATAATAACTTCCTTGTAAGCTTAAATTTTTATCTAAAATGGATTTTTTTTTTGTAAAAAAAGTATCAGACGGGCACCCCTAAATTTACATGCACAAATGAGAATTTAATTTTAAACGTTCAATTCAAATACAATCGCAATGTTTTGTCTACTCCTTATTGAGTCATAAATTGGTCGGGAATTAATGAAAGAACGAAACAAAATTACCATCAAACTTCCGCATGTAACTTTTAAAGAGCTGATATATTAATGTTTGTTCGCCACCATTAAGCGGACATTTGATATAATGATTGAATTGGGTCAAAGTTTGCTGTTATATATTATAATAATTAAAAAGGATTGATGTCTTACTTTAAAAATTAAAAGTTTTGGTGTTTAGTTTTTTTATTTTACGTTACAGTTTTTTTGCTAGATATTTCACACGTTGTAGATTTTAATTTAAAAGCCCGACTATTACGTCATATACACGATAATTCCCGACACGTGAGATTTAGAGCACGGATTAAGATTTCATAAAATTTACCTACACGGTTCCTCGTCAGGAAGGAAGTGAAGAAATTTCAATGTATGTAACCCATTATATATAGTCAAAGGTAGTGTCCAATCTTTCATCACATTTATAATAATTATTATTCTTATATCTATCTATTTTAATAAAATGAAGAGAGTGTCTGTCATGAGCGTTGCGTGACATCTATCTCACGCAGAGGTCTGAAATTTAAAAATTAGTGGCCCTGTGCACAAATATGTGCATCTCGAAGCAGTCATTTTAAAATTTGGACGAGATTTTTTTTAATAACTAAAAACTGGTTCGTAAGAAATAAAATTAGTTTTTTTTTGTCTGAAGCAAATATTATTATTATTATTATTATTATTATTATTATTAGCACCGCGTCTTACTACCCGTTCGGGTTATACGCACTTAAGCTAATGTGTGATGGTAGGGTGATTGTGAGATGAAATGAAGGACCTACAGTTTAACGTGGAATCCGAACCACGGTGGAGGCCTGGTATTCTCCACATTCACAAGATGTCTTGTCAGAGGTGAAGGAAGGGTATGGTAATAAGATAAATCCGTGTCGGGACCGAGGATTGAACCCCGGCCGCCAGCATAGAAGTCTGACACCTTACCGCTTGAAGCAAATAAAAGTGTGATCATGGGTAAACTTGCAATCCAATAAGTGGTTACCCAAGGCAACGCCGGGTACTTTTACTGTTAGCTTATAAACTAAATATGAGAGTGTATTACCACCTTAAGTAAAAGTGAAAATTATATTTCGCAATGTTTGGATTTGATGTGTTATGTTATCTCCTACACAAGGTTGTTTGTAATCAGTTTACTCAGATAACCTTGTGCTTTAGAAAGTCCACTTCAGGTAAAACATAGCGTAATATAGATTAGATTCAAGGCTACACTTCCTAAGTAATAAAGTGTCCCGATTTTCGATTCCTGGCATGGCCAAAAACGTATTCACTCTGACATTTATATTTCACAGTGAAGAATTGATAGGAGACTGCATTCTGTGACTTGTCTTGATTTAAGTTAGCTAGTGTGTCGATTTTCCTATTCAGAAAGTAAACGTTTATTATCTCTATTAAAAAAACTAGGTATTACACCACAATTTTGAAACACTCATGCCTCCTTATTTGTTATAGTAGGGCTCCAATTCCATACATTTTCTAAAAGTTCTGAGTTTTTTCTTCAATTAAAAAAAATACAACTACAATAATTGATAATAGGTCATGTTAAGTGGAGTTTACAATTTATTTCTGCGTTTTCCCTTTTCTTGGTCGTGTAAGGTGATAGAAAATAGGTAACTATTTTTTACTTTTTTATAGCAAAATATTTTTTGGTAAAAATGTAAAAAAAAAAAAATATTGCTCCAGTAGAAACAGAGTTTAATTTTGTTAAAATTTCAATATCAACAGTTGCTGAGTATCTGGCATTAGATGATACATTTTTTAAATGAAGAGAAAAAGTTGTAATTAAATTCCAAGACACCCCCTGATAGATATTCAACAACTGCTTATATCACGGTGACCTGGTGGTTTAGGGGTAAGGTGTCGGACTTCTATGCTGGCGGCCGGGGTTCAATCCTCGGTCCCGACACAGATTTATCTGATTGCCAAACCCTTCCTTCACCTCTGACAAGACATCTTGTGAATGTGGGGAATGCCAGGCCACCACCGTGGTTCGGATTCCACGTTAAACTGTAGGTTCTCCATTTAATCTCACAATCACCCTACCATTACACATTAGCGTAAGTGCGTATAACCAGAACGGGTAGTAAGACGCGGTGCTAATAATAATAATAATAATAATAATGTTGATATCATGTGAAGAAAATTAAACTCCATGTTTCTACTGGAGAATTATTTGATTTATTTTGGCCCAAAAGAGTTTTTTTGTTATAAAAACGGTAAAAATGTGTAACTCAACTCACTATCCCTTACAGACCACCTTAAAATTTAATCTTACAACTCTCGAGGGATGGTTGAATAATTTTTCATCAGCCTGTACGTGCCAGTAAGGAGTTCGTGAGTACCGTGGGAACCCGCCACGTGGGGGGNGGGGGCGGTGCCCGCCCCGACCCCCTCCCCAACAGGAACATCATTGATGACACAGCTTCAATGGCGCATCAACCACTCTCACCTCACTGGCTCGACGCTTGATTGATTGATTGGTCGGTTAGTGCCATCAATATCTCAACACAACTCTGACATGGCTTCAAACAGAGAGAGTCTGTTATAGATGTAATACTAATGTTAATATTTCATAGCTACTCCCGCAGAAATTTAGCGTTGGAGAGAATCGGTAAAATGAGCCAAGTGGTCTAAAGAATTAGAGTTAACATTTCATGATTTGAATCCTCACCGAGTGTGTATGAGTGTTTTTTTGTTTTGTTTTTTACAAATGGGATGTGGGGTTTTTTTTTCTTCAGATTTTCCAGGAGGAATTCCCATCCTTCGAAACGGTATTAATTGAAAAAAAGACTAATACAATTTCATTTTTCAACAAGCTGACAAGTGTATCTTATGTTTAAAACAGGATGATTTAAGAGTTATTGGGAAATAAATCTCCTGTCGCTTCAAGACTCTTGTTTAAGAGGTAATGAGACATATTTGAATCACCGTGCTATGCATAACCGTTCAGTTCACTTATTCTTTTGATTTTCAGTTTAATGTCCCAAATTAATAAATATTTCAGTATTTTTACTCTATTTGGTGAAATTCCCTGTTTCCCGTTTTTTTAGACACACAATATTCTCAGTGTTTTCCTGGTTTTCCAAGATTACCCAGCGAACCGAATTAATTATTCATTATGACCTTCTTCTTTAAAAGTTTGACTTTAACTGTGAGTAGGATGGTTTCACTACTTTCACTGCATTTCATAGAGCTAATTTATTGTCACACACAAACACCTGATTAACATATGTCTTATTTACCATTTAAATAGCAGCTACCTTCTCCGGCTTTCACCGGTGATTTTATAGTGACTGTCCACAAAAATAGTCCTCTACTTTTTTATTTAGCGCCTAGGCTTACTATCCGCTAGGGCTATATGTATTTATGTATTAAATAACGCTAATGGTTTTAGGGATTAGGAAGGTTATATTTAGGGGAAGAATACTAGAATTTTCGTAGGGGAAAAAGTAAAGCCATTTTGGAAAGAAGAAAAAAACCTCGGTGTACCCGACTGAGATTCGAGCCTCGATCTACCCGCTATCGGCAGTTTAGTCTAATGAGAGAGTGACACCTTAAACCATATGTCCACTGAAGCAAGTGTTTCCCCTATTCATTTAGTTAGAGCTCGCTATTTGATTTTATGCCCTTAAAAGGCTTACTACATTTAATTATAGTATATTTATGAATTAGGCAATAGAAGTAGTGTTTTAAAGAAAATTTAACCATTTTAGAAAAATACTCTCAGTACATCCAACCAGGATTCGAACTCTACACGCCCCATCATCGGTAAGCCACGCTCAATGAGCTCTATAAGTGGTTAAAAAGCCTTTATTGGAACGTATAAACAAATGAATATATGCCGAAGAGAGGGCGGACTAAGGTTTTGGTCCCATCTTGATTGGTTTAACCAGAGAGATTGCCGTATTCAGATTAATGTTTCCCTAAACTGTTTTTCACTCTCCCTCCAAGCAAATCGGGGTAAACTTTCTCTAAAGTCTATACTAATTTGAATTTCTAGAATATGACGAAATCCGAGCATTATGAAATGTTTACAAAACCAGGACTAATCAGTTTGTAACTGGAGCATGGTGTGAACCACAATAAGAAGACCAAGAGGACAAATCAGTAGCACAATAATATATTATTCAATAAGACAATAATGTATATAGGGAAAACCACCTAATGGCTTTAAGCAAACAAACAACTTCGTAGTCGCATAAATAAAGAGCGTCTGTTCAGCTAGTGAGTATGGCTCCATTATAGCCACACAACGCAGAAAACCATATTTAATACAAGAAATAAAGCAAATCAGCTAAATAAACAACATTTAAGTTGGTCATAAATGAATGATTGGTACTTATCGATCATCAGGAGAGACACGGTGAGATGTTCTCTGCCACTAGCCTTCATGGCTCCCAGCACGTTCAGAAGACAATCACAAAGATGAATGATTGGTACTTACCGATCATCAGGAGAGACACGGTGAGATGTTCTCTGCCACTGGCCTTCATGGCTCCCAGCATGGTCAGAAGACAATCACAAAGATGAATGATTGGTACTTACCGATCATCAGGAGACACGGTGAGATGTTATCTGCCACTGGCCTTCATGGCTCCCAGCTCAGTCAGAAGACAATCACAAAGATGAATGATTGGTACTCACCGATCATCAGGAGAGACACGGTGAGATGTTCTCTGCCACTGGCCTTCATGGCTCCCAGCACGTTCAGAAGACAATCACAAAGATGAATGATTGGTACTTACCGATCATCAGGAGATACACGGTGAGATGTTCTCTGCCACTGGCCTTCATGGCTCCCAGCTCAGTCAGAAGACAATCACAAAGATGAATGATTGGTACTCACCGATCATCAGGAGAGACACGGTGAGATGTTCTCTGCCACTGGCCTTCATGGCTCCCAGCACGGTGCCAACCACAGCGCAGCAGATGCCCACGAAGGCGATCATCACGATGAACCATCTGATAGAGACTGTTTGAGTCACCACCACTCCGCAACATGACTTGGGTTCCTCCTCGGGCGTGTAGTGTTGCGACCGTCTGGATCTGAAGTCATGAATACCCCAAGTTACAAACACTCATGGTTTTGGGTAGCTCTTAAATTGTTTTCTATGCCACCTTACTACCCATTTGGGTTATACGATTATGTACTAATTACGCTAATGGGTTATGGATGAGGAAAGTTGAATTTAGAGAGTGTACCGGCATTATCAGGGGATAGAAAAAGTAGTAAACCATTTAAGGAAATTCACCCTCAGTACCCCCGACCAGGATCGAAACACGATCTCCCCTTGGTCGGTAGTATATTCTATTGAGAGAGTAGTGTCTTAGACCATGAAGCCAACGAAACAAGTTTTTTTGTTCGGAAGTCATTTGTATCTTAATTTGGTGCACCTAAGCACTCGAAACCTTGCTACACTTAGACAACAATGTGAGAAATAGAAATAGTGGGAAGAAAATGTGTTTTTCATCCTGCAATGTTTCTTGTGTACCTGCTAATAATACTTTACCTCTTCCGTTTACGAGTAAGCTATAAATACCCGCTCTAATATTTGCACCTGGGCAACATTAACTTGCTTTTAAAAACTACCCTTTTCTTGTTCGTTATTTTAGATATACATATGCTTCTAAGGACTTTTTAAATCTGCGTCTTGGCAGGATAATTCCATTGGACATTTTTCGACGATAAACCAAGTTGTAGATGATTTTTTTTATGCGTTTACGAAATAAAGCTACTTTGAGATTAAAATAATATTTGTGTGACAATGTAGGGCTATTTTTATAGTTATGTTAAGTGTTCAAAGTTTTGTTTCAACGTTATATCTATAAAACTCGCCATATAAAAGGTAAATATGTTAACATGGGAAATCCTATCTTGACTTTCCGTGACGTCACAGCTAGGCCAAGTTCTGAGTTTGATTAACAAACTTTGGTTCTAAAATAAATATTGATGAGAACCTTCCTTAATATTTTAATCGCCATAAAAATATATTTAAACTATTCATTGGAGATTATTGAAGTTTTTCTTATAAATCATCAAATCTTCAATAAATGTCATAGTATTTCTTATAAGGCAATATTCATTTTAAATAATGTCCCCAATCATGTTCATTTTAGAGAAAACCCTTGAAGATCAATAGAAAATAACTGGATTCCCAACAAAAACACAAAAAACTAAAAATAAATCCAAACTTTTATTGTACACCCTTAAGATAAAAATCAATGAAGTTTTATTAATGTGTTTTTAAAAGTATATTAATAGCTATGTATAATCAAATGAAATATATCAAATGTGTAATAACGAAAAATAATATTTTAAAGAATGTATTCTAAGCGTCACCTTGACAAGAAGTCAATATCATATGATAAACTGGTTATTTTACCTTAAATTAGAACGATTTTAGTAAAATTAGATTTGATATTATATAGCCTACATAATATAGTGTATGCTATTTAAATGTAATGATCCAATTATTATTATTATTTAGCACCGCGTCTTGCTACTCGTTCGAGTTATACGCTTTAAGTACTAATTACGCTAATGGATTAGGAATTGGAAAGGTCCAATTAGAGGAAGTGAACCCGCATTTGCGTGAAGGGAGAGTGGAAAATCATTTAGGAACA
>CABEEJ010003013.1:21414-34707 GCA_901482245.1 Timema douglasi | reverse complement strand
GGGCAAGATAGGTACCAGTATCTACTTATTGTTACACAAGGGGAGGTGAGGTGGCAAGATAGGTACCAGTATCTACTTATTGTTACACAAGGTGAGGTTGACCTTGGTGATCCTGAGGGGTAACTTGACCTCGAAAACACCCATTTTGTTTCAAATTTTCCCAACGTCAGCTTTTAAAATAAATATTTTGGGGGACAAAAAAAAAATGAAGAATAGAAATTAAAACAACGGACAACATAACTTAAAAAAAAAAGTAGAAACAAAAAGCGTTTAAAATGTTAAATAGAGACAAAACAAAGTTTCAAGGATCCATAATTCCATGGGGAAAACGCTGACCTAATTCCCACCGGTAGAAAGAAAACAATGTATTTCCAACTTGGTAGTACTGTTATCAGAAGAATATGTTGAAAAGATACTCATAAATTAACGGAATTCAAAATTAGAAGTAGTTTAAAATATTTAAAAAAATATATTATAAAGTAAAAACAGTTATATCACAAATATAGAGGTTCTGGGTTCTATTCCGGATGGTTTTGTTCAATTTAGTAACTATTCAGGCGCAAGTATTGGGTTTGTAGTAATAAGTAGAGCCCGGATTTTTATGTAATTACATATTTTAATCCTAACAGTTAGTAATTTATGAAAAGCGAAATGTCTGTGAATTAGGTTGTTTAAGACAATATTTTAACTTTTAATTTCACATAATTTTACATATTTTAAAGAATATTAAATATTTATTACGCCTAAAATTACATATATTGCGTGTTTTTTTTTACTGTGGTATTATTTTTATGTTTATCTTGGGGGAAATATTTTTAAACGATTTGTCACTAATTTTTAGCCAGTTTGTAAGTTCATAAAGGAATATATCCAGTGAAGGTATTACAATGAGCAAACTCCAAGTCAAGTATGTCGGCTTGTCAAAGAGGATTACAGTTGCCGTAACATAACTTTGTGAGCGACATTTATTGTGCTGTGGAGGGGTTAGAATACGGTGTTGCCAGGTAGTGTCCTCAACAGCACGTCTCTCGCGCGGCGTGGCAGTTTGAAAACACAAGTTAACGAGTTGTAAATCCATAATTATTGAATATGATTAGCTCATTGTCAAGTTTTTCTTTTTGTCAGGAGAAGAAACGGATATAAAGCGGTCAGGAAAAAAGAAAAATGACGAGAACGGAACTTATAATTAATCAAGGAAATGTAATTTGAAGTCTGTAACAAGAATATGGTGCGTAGAACGGTATTTTGAAAAGCAAAAAGAGACCAACCATGTATATAGGTGTAAAGGTAATATTAATACGGACTAGTCAAAAGAGCCAAAAGAAAAGTTAAGACTTTTTTTTTAAAGAAGAAATGGTAAATTTAGTTTTGTTGTGTATTTAGCTTTGTTATATTTAGTAACTATTTATTTAAATACTGTAATATATATGCATATACAAGACCTACCTTTCTGTAATTATATATGTTATGTAATTTGTATTTATTAATATTTTTATCTTTTAACTCTTAAGTGGGATATTAATTTCATATCTGAAAATTTGCTTATTTGAAACAGGTTCATCCCCCTTTATTTCGGTTATCAGAGTTTTTTTTTACTCTAATAGGAAATTAATGAAATAAATCGCCAGCAGGCCAGTTCGGTATAAGCCATCCAGCTGGACGTTAGCTACTCCGCACAGTGTGCCCAAGATGTCCAACATAAAATAAATATAATATTACTATAGTAAATATATTCAGTTCATTTAGTGCCTACATTGTATAATATCTACTTCTTGAATATCTGTCATGATCATATTAGCATTTTATGAGAAACTTTTTAAATTAAGTTAAAATATTAATTACATGTTTCCAAGATTACTTTGGTATAGTAGCCCCATGGCTTCTTTGGTGCTGACTGACAGCTCACAGCTGACTTCTGACAATCAACATTCAGGCATATACCTAAATGTTGACTGTCACAGCTGCTAAACACATGTTTTTGCAGATCATATGGCTCGGCGTAGGGATACATAATTTGGTTTGGTAGCTTTTCAAAGCTTTTAGCTGTCAGCTGTGAGCTGTCAGTCAGCACAAAAGAAGCCATGAGGCTACTGTAGATATTCAAGAACTGTTGAGCTTATTATGTTTATAGAATCAAACTTAATGGATCTACTGAATTATTATTATTATTAGCACCGCGTTTTACTACCCGTTCGGGTTATACGCACTTACGCTAATGTGTTATGGTAGGGTGATTGTGAGATGAAATTGATGTCTTGTCAGAGGTGAAGGAAGGGTTTGGCAATCAGATAAATCTGTGCCGGGACCGAGGATTGAACCCCGGCCGCCCGCACAGAAGTCTGACACCTTACCCCTAGACCGCTAGGTCACCCGATCTACTGAAGCACTATTTTATTTAGTGTGCTCACTGAAAAGGTGAATATTTAAAAAAAAAAACTATTAAAATGTTGGCTTTATCTCAAGTACACTTCAGATGGAGATGTAGGGGACGCAATAAAAGGTATGTGGTTTTGCAGTTTTTAGAGAAAAACATGTTTTTTTTATCAAAATAAATAAAATATTGCTCCAGTACAAACAAAGTTTAATTTTCTTCACATGGTGATATTAACATTGGTTGAATATCTGTCTCGAGCATTTAGGCATTAGATGACAAACTTTTTGAATTAAGGTGATTGGTCCTTTTAATTTGGCGTGGAAATGCAGAGCCATGGGAATAAACACACTCTACAGCATACACTAATAACGCTAGTGAAATAGAGATGATTAGAGTAGATTTTGAGAGGAAATGTACCTATATTTTCTTGGTTTAAGAGTGGGAAAGCATTAAGGAAAAATCTCCCTCTGTAATCTCTAACGGGATTTTAGTCTTCATATCCCTTATCAGCGGCAATCTATTTTATCACGAGAGTGGTACGTTTGACTGCGAGACCATCGCTTCAGGGAGCAATAGTACCTTACTTGTGCGGAATTCAGAAGTTAGTCAGAGAGCCATCACCAGTGAGCACTACTGGCAACTAGCCACAGCGACTGTCTACTGATAATATAAATATTTGACGAAATAGTATAAATATTTAACGAACTCACAAGATCTATTTTACAACTACAATAACAAACTAATAGAAAATAAAGAGTTAATCACAGGACCGACGCAAGGGTTTCAAGCGATGTTTTAGGAAAATATACTTTTAAAGTTATCTGTTAATGATGAATGTTTCAAATTACAAGTGCTATTTGTTTTGATATTCGACTTCATTTCGTGTTGGAAAACTTATAAGTTTCAGCTCGTGAAAACTCCAGGCTTTATCTAGTGATAAACTTAAAACATTACCTAACCTTATTAAGGCTACTATTATCTAGTAGACTAATAGTAATAGTCTTAAAACTAGTAGGCAGTGACAACGGCTTAATTAATCTCTCTATCCAACTTACTACAGAAGGTATCGCCTTTCAACGTTTGATGAGTTATGAAGTTGGGAACTTTTGAAGAGGAGGAGGGGGGTCAGTTGAGAAATTTAAAATTAATCTGTAAAAGTCCACGGTAAAGAACTTTCATAATCGAAAGTACTGTGGTACAGAGTAATTCTAGAATTTTACAACTCAAGATCTCGATTCTCCATAAAATTCCGAACTTTCATATTTGTCTCCCAACATTGAAATTGGAGACACTCCCCCTAGGTCCCCTTCCAGTGCAACACCCCTGTCCGTATTCTTTATAACATAAATAAACCGCAACCCTTAAGTGACGCAAAATAATGTTGCTAAGGTTAAATGATTAAGCCATAAGTGGTGATCCACACCTACCCCCCATACCCTCACCTCCACGCCCTTAATCAATGTGTGCACAAGTATTATACCTTCCTTTTATCCTAATATTTTCGGAAACTTTTTTTTTCTTTTGCAATGTGTCTTACTACCCATTCGAGTTATATGCATATGTATTAATAAATACGCTAATAGTTTTACGGATTAGTAAGGTTATATTTAGGGACAGTGTACCAGCATTTGCGTAGAGGGAGAGTGGAAAACCATTTTGGAAAAAAATCTCACTTAGTACACCCTACCGAGATTTGAACCTCGATCCCCAAGTCATGGTCAGTCTAGTCTACTGCGAGAGTAGCACGTTAGACATCGCGACCACCAAACCGGGTAGATTTTTAATTAACTATCATAGTGATTCGTTGACAAAGCGACTGTCATAACCATAAACATTACTTTGTTGTAAATAAATGGTTTTAAAAGATACATATTATGAGTATTAAATAAAATGTTTAGATGACTTTTTTATTTAGAAATAATGATTAGCTTATTTAATTTAAATTATGTATATATTTATTTGTTTTCAAAAAATAAAGAGTTACAGTTTGTTGGAATGCGCCCTAGGTGCCCGATGGACGGTCTGCTTTGTTCAGAGATAACTCCATTGGATCTGCCCCTCAATGATGCAGGGGAAGAAAGAGTGGTAATTGGTCGTCACGCGACATTCTCCTGGAGTTCTGTTTCCCAGGGCACTCGTGTGTGAAGACATGCGATGGAGGAACAGCTGGATGACGCAGTGGAGTGGACAACACTCGAGGAAAGTGTTTGTCGTCGTTTCATGTCGCGACTACCTACTAGTATTAGGTAAAGGAAGGATAAAACTAGCTACAATACTAGTTCCAATGCTTTGATACTCGTCTTAAATATACTAGGTACAGTCAAGGATAAACCTAGCTACAACATTTTTTTTTATTTAGCACCACGTTTTAGTACCAGTTCGGGCTATACGCTAATGTGTTAGGAATTGGGACGGTTGAATTTAGAGGAAGTGAGCCCGCATTTGCGTGGAGGGAGCGTAGAAAACCATTTAGGGAAAATCATCCCAAGTTCACCCGACCGAGATTCGAATCTCTATCTCCCCATCCTAGGCAGTCTAACTCAACGCGAAACTAGAGCGTTAGATAACTACACCGCCGAGGTGGGTGTAGCTATAATAATAGTTTCAATGCTTGAATATAGATCTTATGTGTTGCAATGACCTACTAGTTCGGTACAATCTAGAAGCGAACAACTAGATTCACTAACAAGGTTTTTATTACATTTCTAATCTTGTTGGTAGCTCTTTGGATTAAACCCACAAAGTTAGACAGGGTGGGCAGATATTCTGACTTTCTGATCTATAAATATAGATTTAAAAAAGAAGAATGGGCTTTAACTGATGTAGTTTGTAGTATTTAAAATATCATACTTTTTTATTTAATTTTTAATGCCAGGGAAATATATTTTTAAATTGGAAACATTGTAATTCATTCAATCATATAAGCCTTTTCGGATCTAGAATAATGTAGCCATATCCCAATAATCTTACTTCCCAGTGTCTCCAACCAAGGTTCCACAAGGAGTGGATACCAGGACCTCCAGCGAAAATATGAGGCTGGAGCAGTTCATTTAGTTTTCTTTTAATCGTGCAGCATATATGACCGGGAGGGACATGACATACACGTTCGGTCGCCTTATGTGTAGATTATTAGCTCCTCTGGTGGAACCAAACGTTTCCCAGGGTACACCATAGGAGGTTGTATACACGTCACACTCGCAATGAGATGATGTGATGATGTGATGATAGCGAGTATGAAGGTGTGAGCCAGTGGGATTCTTAACCTAATTTAACTTACCCACCCCTGTTGACCGTTGGGATAATTATTCTTAAGGGAAAATACCCAAGATAACCACTGGGAATCGGACCCGGGACCCCTAGACTCGTATTTAGGTGCACTGATCCCTTCACCACGGGGCCGGTTAGTAAATTTAGGGTGACCTGGCGGTCTAGGGGTAAGGTGTCAGAATTCTATGCTGGCGGCCGGGGTTCAATCCTCGGTCCCGGCAAAGATTTATCTGATTACCAAACCCTTCCTTAACCTCTGACAAGACATCTTGTGAATGTGGGGAATGCCAGGCCTCCCCCGTGGTTCGGATTCCACGTTAAACTGTAGGTCCTTCATTTAATCTCACAATCACCCTACCATTACACATTAGCGCAAGTGCGTATAACCCGAACGGGTAGTAAGACGTGGTAATAATAATAATAATAATAATAATAATAATAATAATAGTAAATTAAGTAATTGAGGTTAGCGCACTAAATATTTACTCTTTACACACCGGTTCTCAGACATTGTTAAATTTGCTAATCAAATATGTGTAATGATAGTCACGCATCACTTTCGCAGTAAACTAGACTGGCGATGAAAGGAAGATCGAGGTTCAAGTCTCAGTCGAGTGTAGGCCTACTGAGGGTGGTTTCTCGAAAATGATTTGTCCACGCTCCCTCTACGCAAATGCGGGTACACTTCTTATAAATAATCCTTAGAACCATTAGTGTAATTAGTACATAAGCGTATAGCCCAAACGGGTAGTAAGACGCGGCGCTAAAAAATATATGTCATGGATATGGACACGCATTAATTTGTTATCATTCACAAAATTGTTGTAAAAAAAAAGATTCATTTTTCAGATACAAATTAAGGGTTCATCTTAATATTTTATATAATTTAATTTTTTTTTTTTTGTAAAAATAGTTTTAAAATATGTTGGATTTTTTTTCACTTAAGATGGTAACACTATTTTTTTTAATGCAAACCATTTAATATTCTTAATTTTTGAATATGGTTCCCATGACCAAACGAGTTTGACACCTTCGCTTTAAACCATTCGATAATCGAAGTGGGTTCTAACTCGATAGTGTTTCAATCGTGGGAGAGAGAGTTAGTCTGGACTAAGGGTGAGATCGGTGTGGAAAACCACACCCTTTTCCAGTCGACAAAGCCGTTAAATTGATCACCGGGGTAATCAACTCGATCGGTTGATGGGATGAAACGAGGTGTTGGCACTTAGGTCACTTTTACAAAAAGGCGAGGAAGCTATTAGCCCTGCATTTCATTACCTGAGGCCTGACCAATGGTCATTAGTCGGTCGCTACTTTCAAACCGATTAGCCCCTTTACACATTTATAAATCACAAAAAAAAAGTGATGACTGCAGAGGACTTTCTTCAATTAAAAATTATTTTTTTTAAATGTGCTTTAAATCAACATTTATCAATTTGATCTTTCTCTTTGCTTGGTACTTTTTTTCATGTATTTGAGGTATTTAATGTGCACTTTCTGAACTGATTGATTATATCAGAACACGACTTATAATCTAATATAAATCTATAACAGACACAACACCAAGCCCCCCGGGCCGTTAATTCATCACTGGAAAGGGGAAACCATCATTTCACCAATGGTACATTTTTCGGTCATGCTAGGAACCGAACTCAGGATCCTTACATCAATAGACAGACACCCTATTGAGCTATGGTGTCAGACTCTGTGTTAAGTTGGTAATATTAATATAAAATAAAATTACATATTTAAGAAGAATATTTATTGAACACTAATGAACACTTTTGGAGATTTGTTTTTTAGCACCGCGTCATACTATACGCCCATGCACTGATTACACTAATAGTTTTAGGGATTGAGGAGACTCTATATATTGAAATTGTACCCGCATTTGGGCGAGGGGCGTGTACAACCATTTTGGAAAAACCACCCTCACTACGAGACTGGAACCTTGATCTCCCCATCATCAACAGCTAGTCCACAGCGAGAGTTACGCCTTAGACTATACAGCCACCGAAACGGGCTTCAATCTAATTGATCATGTAAATACAAAACTTACAAACTATCTGCATTCTAAAATAGATGTTACACCCAGCCATCAATTGATATTTAATGGGCAGGACACTGGTTGGTGTGCCTATTCTATAATGAAGTTTGTTTTTATGTTATGTGGTTCAGGAAGTGTAAGTAAATTAAGGCGGCCGCCTCGGTCAGAGAGAAAGTATAAATCGCTGTCAGGCCACACGGCTTAAAATACAATGGTCTGTGTTGTTTTCTAGAATAAACTCTCTATTCTTTCTAAGCTTATACTCCCTTTCACCCTTCACCTTATTATTAAAAAGTCGTTAAAAATTAGCTAATGTCACATTTTCTCAAAACATTTTCTATCAATAAAACTCAAACTATGGGATTGTTAGGGGGCAGGGGGGGAAAGCCTGTTGGAATAGTTCGACTTTATTTTGGAATCAACCCAATTTTGAAATAACGCATCGTAGAATTATCCTAAATATGGCGTCAGAGCTGAACATCTGCGTGTCAATTTCTCGCTTATTAAGACGGCTCTCTTAACTGTAAATAAATAAAATCATTGTAGAAAGAGTATTTCATGATGCTATAGAATATTTACTACATGTTATCAATTATGTTTTACTTTGGCGCGTCTTACAACCCGTCCGGACTAGTCACGTATTTTGTAATGTCCCAACTTGTAAACCCTGTGTTGTTTCGAAAAGGAAGGATGAGACTGCAGTTTTAATATTTTATTTGCATTTTATATTTAAATTCGGGAATTATTTTTATTTTATAATATTATTTTTAATTATTCATTTGCATTTTAGAATGCTTTAAGCCCTTCAGGCAGTTGAAAGGTCGATACATTAATTTTATTTTAAATGCGCTTACTGGGTTCGTTGGACGATGAACCCAAAGGAAAACAACCCACCTCGGTGGCGTAGTTGGCTAACGCGCTAGTCGTGTTGAGCTTGACTGCTGAGGACGGGGAGATCGAGGTTCGAATCTCGGTCGGGTGAACTTTTTTTTTTTTTCCTAAATGGTTTTCCACTCTCCCTCCACGCAAATGCGGGTTCACTTCCTCTAATTCAACCTTCCCAATTCCCAATCCATTAAAGTAATTAGTACTTAAAGCGTATAACCCGAACGTGTAGTAAGACGCGGTGCTAAATATTATTATTATCAAAGAGAAATACACCTTTTCCTTAGTACGTAGCGGTTGCATTGTCCGGCCAACCAGAAAGCTAGGATTCAAGCTACTCTCTTGTGATAGGTCGAGATTGTCAGTCCACTCTGGTGCAATCAATGATGTCATCAGAATTTGAAAAAGAAGCGAGGTAGAAACGAACTCTCACTGTTACACGAGAAAGAGACGCGCAGTGACCGGGGTGACGACAAGACGTGTGTCACTTGTCACACATTTAATCATGATATGGTGTACGGTAACTAGCGTAGAGAAGGGTCATCTGTACAAGCTGACGTTGTTAATTGTATAGTAATACATATAAAATAGTGCATTATAATAATAAATTAATATATAAAGTGATCGAGGCATATTTAATGTATAAGTGGGAATTTCCTTATATGATAATCGCGTCGAGAAGGGAAGCTGAGCTAGCCAGGGAAAGAGATCAAGATTCTAAGTCGTCTTTGCGAATTCTACAATTACTACCCAACAATAAGCCTCAATGAGACTTCTACAATTGGCTATCCAATGAAGGGGCAACTAGGAATTCTTCAATTGCCGCCCGACAAAAGGGGCAACTAGGATTTCTTCAATTGCCACCCGACGAAGGGGCAACTAGGACTTCTTCAATTGCCGCCCAACGAAAGGGGCAACTAGGACGTCTTCAATTGTCGCCCCAACGAAGGGGTAACTAGGACTTCTTCAATAGCCGCCCAACGAAGGGGTAACTAGGACTTCTTCAATAGCCGCCTGACAAAAGGGGCAACTAGGACTTCTTCAATTTCCGCCCAACGAGGGTCCTCACTCGTGTTGTTCAATTTACTTACACCAATGCAGTAAAGTTGAGGAAGATAATTTAGAGTAAATGCACAAACATTCGTATGGAGGGAGAGAGGAAATCTTTTCAGAGGACGGGATTCAAACTCAAACTTTCCCATCATCGGTAAACCATAACAGACGAGACTGAAAACTTTGTCCACGTGAACACTGGTGTGAGTTTGGTGTAGTAACACATTGTTCAAGGATTTTACTCCTCACCAGTCAGGTTAAATGTGAGATTTCAATCCCGTTCACTTGAATCCCTTGTGTGTGTAGAGATGCGTATATATATCTATCTAGTCCGTAGTTGTACAGTCCGACTACCCTGAAAGATTACAAGCGTACCTTATTTGGTTCAACTATGGCGTTGATTATAAGACAGGACCATAGTGTAATAAGTCAAGGTAAAACTGCTACCACCCACTTCGGTGGGTCAACGGTCTAAGGCGTAGTTCTCGTGTAAGAATGATCTGCTGATGATGGATAGATCGGGGTTCGAATCCGGATTGTGTCTACTGAGGTATTTTTTTTATTAAATTGTTTCCCACTCTCCTTCCATGCAAATGTAGGTATATTACCTCTAAAATGTTTCCTTCCTCATCCCTACCCTATTAGAGTAATTATTATACATGCGTATAACCTGAACAGGTAGTAAGACGTGGTGATGATTAAAAAAATAGAGAGATACTTCAACCTTTTAGGTTAAACCGAGTGTACATACTGGACCTATGAGAAGTGTTGCAGACGTTCAGAAATACCCTATTATTTATTTAAGAAGTGGTTTGTTATTTTAAAATACATTTCATGATAAAATAGGCGTAAACGGTACTAACATGTTTCTATTTGAATTAGATAAACTGACAATTTAAATTTCACAATTTAAAAAATAAAACAAAGAAAATGTTAAATTAATTTTTAATTATTTTTCAAGTGAAATGTCTTTGAGTTTTGAGATTTAGGTAAATTTTTAAAAAACAAAAATTTAGCATTTTTCGAATAAATTATTTTTAATGTGGCTAAAACAGAACCATCCTAAGATAAGTGAGGATTGATTTACGAGGTTTGAAGATTAAAAACTGCCCTTCCCGTAAAAAAAAATCTCAGTGTGAGTATACTTCCATTCAAATAAATTACACCCTTAAAGTAAGTGCTGCCCAGCTCTAATATATCCCTACGCGCACATATGGAACTATAACAAACACACAAAAAAAAGGTAATAATATCTAACCGAACGATCAAATCTTTGACTAGGCCCAAAAGGCTGCTTACTACCTATTGGAAAACCGGACTATGTTTTTTATCAACGTTCCAGTAGTGTGCTCCTTGAAGTTATGTTTCCACTGAAGCAACGGTGTCACGACCAGACGCAGACAATGTCGTGTCACCAGAGAACTCGAGTGTGTTATTTTAATTTAAAAACATTAGAAATTAAGTTTCAATGACCGGGATGGGTTTCGACTGTGTTCCTCCTGCCATTCTATCTAAAACAGCTCCGAGAAAGTTCCATTAAGGTGGCGATGTAGGGAATTCAAGTTAAGCCGTTTTCGCAGTTTTTATAGCTAAATATTTTGGCCAATATAAATAAAATATCACTTCTGTACAAACATAGATTATCTAAAAAAAAAACTTTTTAACTTACGAGAAAAGGTTTTCATTAAATTCCAGGACACCTTTGACAGATAAATAATAATTATTGAGGTCATAATGTGAAGAAAATTAAACTCTATGTATGTACCGAGGCAATACATGATCTATTTTGACCCAAAAAAAAGTTGTTATATAAAAACTGAAAGAATTACTGGTCTTCTCTCGCGTTCCCTACATCCACAACTTTATATCACGGGATGATACAATCCAATTATCATTGGAAGGTTCTTTTAGACAGTACAAACTTCTTGGGGTAAACATTATTAACATTTTACTAGTTTTTTAGTGTTTTTATAGGTGTCGACCTCAGTGGCTTTAGGGTAAAGTTCTCGCCTCCGATGTTCGCGAGTTCAAACCCAGCTGAGGTTTAACCGATTTTTCTCGAGCGATACAAATGCGTAGCACAACTTCCTTCGGAGGGCAAGTAAAGCCTCCAGCCCCATGTCGGCTGTGGCATGTAAAAAAAACCCACGGAAGGTGTGTGAAAATACCTTTTCTGGTGGGGCCCTTTTAATCTCACTTATAAACATTTAGTGTGGAAGGAAAAGTTGAGCCCCCAAACTTTCTGAACTCCCCTACTATGCATTAGTCCTACCAGATTGTGCAGGCAGCACTAACCGGCCCAAGGGCAAAGCGCAAGCTCAGCGTCGGATGGAGATAAATCAAACCATCCTTCGGGTTGTAGACCTAAGAAGATTTTGTAGGTATTGAAACTATTTGCCAAAAGGGACCTTGCGTATTAATGCTTAAAAGTAGATCTAGTACGCCCCCGTGTTAATAGAAATAACCTTATTATTTATGGCAACTAGAAAATCTACTTGAGCTATTCTAACGTATCCATGCGTCAAGTCATATTATCTACAGCTGTCACCTTTGATAGATATTATTAATACCTATAAAGTAAGACTAATAATATAAAGATGTCATCAATGTTGAACGCAACCAAATAATTGTATTTTCTAAATGGGTGACCTGGTGGTCTAGGGGTAAGGTGTCAGACTTCTATGCTGGCGGCCGGGGTTCAATCCTCGGTCCCGGCACGGATTTATCTGATTACCAAACCCTTCCTTCACCTCTGACAAGACATCTTGTGAATGTGAGGAATGCCAGGCCTCCACCGTGGTTCGGATTCCACGTTAAACTGTAGGTCCTCCATTTCATCTCACAATCACCCTACCATTACACATTAGCGTGAGTGCGTATAACCCGAACGGGTAGTAAGACGCGGTGCTAATAATAGTATTTTCTAAATGTGCTCCAAATATCCATTCGTAATAATATCAAGGTATAGCTTCTCTAACTGTCGAATAAGAGTCTTGTTATGAAAATTGATCTGTAGTACAACTGATGTAAGCGGGAAATATTAACGTAGGATTTATTTGCCCCTGAATGCAAGAAGGCCACAAGCACAGCATCAGCACAAGCTGAAAAGAACGACATCTATTTGAAACCCAATGGCGATATCATGTTGGCCCTCACCGGTAGGGGAATGCTTTGATGCTCTTGTGGACTGGGTTGCTGATGACGGGGAGGTCAAGGTTGGAATCCCGGTTAGAGAAAATTAAAGTGATTTTCCCTAGTTGTTTTCCAACGCTCATCCTCCTTCTAAATGCCTGCACATTTCCTCTCAAATTATACCTTTCGCATTCCTATCCAATTAAAGTAATTAGTTTACACTTATATCCCGAACAAATGAACGCAAAAATGCTATCACATACCATAAGGGAAATAATTATAGAGATTGACGCTGATAAGATTAAATACATGATGATTATTATTATTATTATTATTATTAGCACCGCGTCTTACTACCCGTTCGGGTTATACGCACTTACGCTAATGTGTAATGGTAGGGTGATTGTGAGATGAAATGAAGGACCTACAGTTTAACGTGGAATCCGAACCACGGTGGAGGCCTGGCATTCCCCACATTCACAAGATGTCTTGTCAGAGGTGAAGGAGGGGTTTGGTAATCAGATAAATCTGTGCC
>CABEEJ010003012.1:28356-93637 GCA_901482245.1 Timema douglasi | reverse complement strand
ACTATATTAGATTAAGTATATCATGCTAAGAAAATATACACAGACCTGTGATATTATGCAACGATATTGTCCTACATTTGATTTGCAATCAAACTTTAAAAATATTCACTTCAGGGCAGGTTA
Source organism: Timema douglasi (assembly GCA_901482245.1). Lineage (NCBI taxonomy): Eukaryota > Metazoa > Arthropoda > Insecta > Phasmatodea > Timematidae > Timema > Timema douglasi. Next base: position 93,514 of record CABEEJ010003012.1, on the reverse strand, counting down.
TGTTATAACTTTTTTTAAATCACATATTAGGATAAATTATTGCAAAACCAAACCTTTTTATATGTTGAAATCAAAACAAACATTTTAAGAAAATATTTAAACAGGTAGTTAGAAGTGTCACTTTTTCTTCAAGTTATTTTGAAGGAATGTTAATTCCTCGACATGAATAGTAGCCAATGATTCTCATCTGGCAGTTATAATGTTTTCTGAACTAAATAAAACCCTTTCACTACACACACTTATAGCAGGTATTTGAGGGCTACCTTGGAGACATTAGGGTAACAAAAATAGTCCCTTTGTAAAGTCAGTAGTTTTATGTGTCTTATATGACTAATAACGCAACTAGGAAGTGTTATTTTGTTAAAAATATGTTTTATTAAAATTGGATGATTGTGTTCTATCACCTAAGATTGTTATTTTTTAGTTTTTTTAAAATAAAATGCAAAAATGTTGCCATTAAGTTGAGAAAAAGTGTTACTTATCTGCTTCATGCTGTGGGATTTTTTTAAAATGTTTAATAAGTTAGATAATTTTGCTTTAATAATCAAAGAAACATCTAAAAAGTGTCCTCCTGTAGCACTATCATTACTGAGTTTACCCTTAATTTTCTAGAAAACTAGCCTAATTAATGAGCTGTTGGATGTGGTAGTAAACAACATGCCATCTAATCTGAATAGGGGTTGGTATTCACCTTGCAATTTTTTTTATGTTTTAATAAACATAATTTAACATCAGCAGTTTTATGTGTATACTATGATTAATAAGTAATTCAGCCTAAGTGAGCTAAGTGAGATTTTGTTAAAAATATTTTTTTCCACATATGGCTAATATGTTGCTTAAGTATTGCTTATAAATATTTAATAGTATGACATTCAATCAGGGTTTGTGGGTCAAGATTCAGATTTGGCACAGGCTTAAAAGCTTTTAAGATAGGCCTAGGCCTCTAGGATATGTAAATATACTGTACCCAATATAAGCGTATTTATAATAATACAGCCTATAAGTTACATTTATAAATATAATATAGCATAGGCGCTATTTATAGGCCAAAAGATATTATTTATAAATATTTATATAATCTGCCCCATTTATATAGACCTATGTCCTATATTAATATAATATCTGATTATATTTATTTATCATAACCATTTATATAATTTATAATATAAGTAGGCCTAAACTAACTAATTTACTTTTAGGAATATTTATTGAACATAGAAAAAAAAATTATGGCTGTGTTTGAATAGTCTGTGCACTAGGGCCTATGCATGTGTGCACTTTACTGCACACTTTAATAAAAAAAGATTTTGGTGCCTTAAAGTGAATAGGGTGCAAAATACCTTTTGACAGCACACTACAGCTAGAGCTACCTGATGGGTAATTCTGAAACATGCCTTTCCGTTGAAATGAGATTTAATTTTGATATTGGTCTGTCAAGGTTCACATAATATGGCCTATTGAGTTTTTAACTAAGGTACCATTCTTTTAATTTTGTTTTTAAGAATAAATAAACTGACCAATATGGGTTTAAACTTGAATTCACTTCCATGATATCTTGTTTAAAGCCATTTTAAATATTTTACCAGCAATAATATAGTCCTGCTATTCAAACTTTTCCAGAAATGATCTCAATTTCAATTTTTAAGTTCATGCCATCAGGTTCACACAGAAAAACAAGTTTACCAAATTATATTATTATGAAAAAGAATTATGCATTAAGTTATTTAAATGTAGGCCTTAACTATCAATAGCCTACTTACATAAAAAAATAAAAAGTTTATCATTTAGTCTATTATATCTAAGGAGTATATTTAGTTTTAATACAGGTACAGCGTTTAACGTGTTTTTTTACCTTTTAAGAGATTTTAATTTTACAGAAAAAAATTTAGTCATCTAAATAAACAAAATAGCACAGAAAAACATATTGAGTAAACAAATAATACTTATTTAGGCACTTTAAAATCTTTTTACCTATAAGTGCACATAAGGGGCACATCACATTAGATCGCTTTAAAAGAATTCAGACATCAAAAAGGAAATCCACCCTTTAATAAAGGCCATTGCAACTTTCAAGTAAACAAGTTGCACTAGGGTAAAAGTGCGCTTTTATTCAGACACAGCCTGTATTTTAAGTTAATAAAATAGTATTGTAGGATACCTAATCTTTTTCGATATTACAAATGACACAACTATTTTACTAAGCTTTAGTAACATGTAGGAAAATGATAGCTCAATCTCTAAATAAGATGAAGACAATTTGAATCACAAATAAAAGAAACTGCCACGTGGTCTTTTGTTATTATTACAAAGTTAAGTTAAACAAGCAATATTCCTCCCTTTTTCACATCATGAATTATATTCATAAATAATTAACTTGTTCTTCACTAACCTGGTGAGAGAATACAGCAACAAATATACTCCTTTAACAAAAAAATTAATACTTCGATAACTTTTCTTACTCACGGAATGTTCTTCTCTAAACAAATATGGCGAACTTCTTCTGAACTTCAAGACGAACGTGTTTCTCTCTCTCTCTTTCTATTAAAGCGCATGCGCACTGAGCTACGAATCGGTGTTTCCCATTCAAGTTGAAATTTTCCCATATAAATGTATGGATACTGTCGGGTACATTGGAAATGTTCGATAGACATATGGGAAAATTCCGATGTCCGTATGGTATATTCAAAAGTATGGGAGAAATACAATATTGTTGTATGGAAAATTTATGATTATTTCTTACAGTGCAGAATATTCCTATTGCAACCTTGACCGAAACAAAGTTTTAGCATTTTATTTTTTAAAGAGCAATGCTAAGAGCATTAATCTGTTTAAGAGCTATCACGGCAAAGTTTCGATAAAATGGAGTAAACGAGTCTAGAATAAAAGCTCTTTTTATACCTTTAATCAGAAACAAGGGCAAACATTACAAATATAAGCACTCTGAAATGGCCAATAAATAATTATCATACATAACGAATGATAAAAGATAAAAAACATTATATAAGAATATTAATTGAAAAATATTTTTGTTTTAAATTTTCTTGCAGAGGAAATTTTATATATCCTACATTTCCATAATACTTACATTTTTCCCCTCCATGATTCGCTTCTTACAAACTAGTCTTTGTTGTTCGCATATTTACGATAATGGGGTAGGAACGAGAAAGGTAGATTAAAAGGAATAATACACGCATTTTCAAAGGGGAAGAGCTAGAAACCAACTTGGAAACAGCTCAGTACACCCAGTTGGGATTCTTTGACATAATCGTCAATGTAAAATCAGACAAGACAAGGCCGAAATATCATATCCATGTGCCCATCGCCACGGACTTGAATATATCTATATTGTAGTAGTCAGTTCTGGAGTAAATACTAGCTACAAAATACTTTAACAACCTAATCTAAGGGATCACATTAAGGGATAAAATATTAAGAAGCTATATAATCTGGAAAGTAAAAATTCACCTTCCTTTTGGTGATAAAAAAATCACTGAATTTCTTGAGTATGGTTCGGTTCCTTTCAACATCCACTTCCTCGAACAACTTTCTAGTTTCCAGCCCACAAATTATATGAGCATGAATATTTTCAACACTCGGTGACAAAATATATATTAACCAACAATGTTATTATTTCCAGCCCACAGAGCCTTTGACTATGACATTTCTCAAAAACATTATCATATATCTTAAATTCACTGAAAACGTAGAATTATAAATTTATTTTACATTTACATAGTATTAAACTATATTATTTCTACGAACCCAAATTATATGTACACCCCGTTTACCATAAAAGGTACTAAACTTACCTCAGCGAGTTTCACTGCGGTAAGGTTTATTAGGTACTGTGATACTGTAATAGGTCAAGGTCTACTACCTTTCAGAATAAACAAAGTGTGCATGAAGATATGTATAGTATTTATTTTATTATTTTTTCTAATTGGGGTGAAATTTCTCTTCTATGAACTACCAGAAATTAATACCACGAATAATATAATTACTCTAGGAAATACTATCTTCACAAAAAAAAAAGTGACAAATAATTAAAACGTAGAAAATACAGAATAGTAGTAACAAGAGGGAAGCAAAATTCGCAAATATACTTTTAATCTAGAGAGATAAAATATAGTTCTGTAACGTAATTGTATGAGGTAGAAAAAGTTGGTGGAGTGGAAGTAGGGAGTTTGATAGACGGAGGGAGTGTTGAGCCGGGGGGTTAAGGAGATGGGGGGAAAATGCTGGAGGAAGGTGCGACGTAGAGTGAGTGAAAGAGACAAGAGTTTTAGGGATGGGGTGACAGAGACGCTTCATGAGTAAGGGAGGTTTGTTTACTTGCTTCCATCGTGGGAAACTAGGCCGCCATTCTGTTAAGTTATTAGTGCTGTGAATATGAAACTAGAGAGCATTAACAAAACACAGGAGAGCTGAAAATATTCCTGGAAAAGATACTTATTTTTACAGTTCTTGGTTTAAATTTCACAAAAATGAATGAATTATAAAGATATCTAATAAACTGTATTAATATAACAATATTAACAAATAATTATTATTAGAGTATAGAATTTTGTTTTTAAAAGATTAAAATATATATTATTTGTATAGAGTAATATTACAAAGTCTTAAAACCCCAATATGTTAAACTTTAAATATTCATACATAAAATAATCATTGCGTATTATGTTAACTGTTTTTTTTAAATAAGTCACTTTCCCTAATATATAGAGCTCGATAGTAGCGATTTTAAAGTACCTTGAAACTCTAACTTATTATTCAATATCTATATAAAAAAAAGTTCGTTTATTCTCATTCTTTTAATGGATATTTGGGGGAAACCTACCAAATCACTTTCTCAAAGTGAAATGAAATCGAGGCAAAACAAGGACATATAATACCAACACTAAGAATAAATATTCCCTCTTTAAGTAACTTAACTAAAACTTATTAAAGTATGAATGTGATATTTATGATTTCATATTTAAATAATGATTTAAATTATAGCTATAATTACTTTAATATTATAGTGTGTTAAACATTTCTACACTAGTTTAAACGATTGTATACTTTGTATGGACCTGCCTGCCGAAGAATAAATTGATTTAATAATTCAAAACCAGATATTACATTTTAAGTTTTTTCAGTATTGCTTCACTCATATGGCTGTCCACAGGATCTAAGGCACCAGAATAAATAAAAAGAAGAAGAAGACTGGATCCCCCGTAATGGGGAAAATGAGGTTAGAGTCTCAGCCGGGTACACTGGAAAGGGTTTTCCACATGTGATTTATCGGAGAACATCGAAAGAACACAAGAGTGATAAACCTCATATCAAAATCAGACGGGGAAAAATAACAACTGGATAACGTGGCAACATGGCAAATATATATTGTATTTTTATTATTATTAGCACCGCGTCTTACTACCCATTCGGCTTATACGCACTTACGCTAATGTGTAATGGTAGGGTGATTGTGAGATGAAATGAAGCACCTACAGTTTAACGTGGAATCCGAACCACGGTGGAGGCCTGGCATTCCCCACATTTACAAGATGTCTTGTCAGAGGTGAAGGAAGGGTTTGGTAATCAGATAAATCTGTGCCGGGACCGAGGATTGAACCCTGGCCGTCAGCATAAAAGTCTGACACCTTACCCCTAGACCACCAGGTCACCGACTATATATTGTAAACAACACCCTTACTCTATACAATAATTACAATAAAGTGGTGAAACCAAAGGTAATAGCCCCCTTATCCTCTACTATAGTGGCTATGTCGATAATTGGCTAACTAACGAAATTCACAATGCGCTCGAACCATCAAACGTATCATAGTGTGGTATTCTGCATTCTTAATTTGACAACTGAAAAATCGAAGGAAGTTAAATAGTGTTCTCATTTTAAAATAATTATCTTTAATTTTAATTTTGTATTATTTAAATTCCAAAATAGGGTAAAACGATTTCACTAGTATCGAGTCCACAGTTCTTCTAAAGTTGATAGCAAAAAACCTCACCACGATGTGCGGTCCGGTCCGAGCTGTATTGCCTAACTAAGTTAGGTGCTATCTGGGGGGTAAGACTGGCTCTTAAAATATTTTTTTTTACCTAATTCGGTGGCTTCACGGTCTAAGGCGCTACTCTCACAGCAGACTAGACTTCTATTGTCAGCGAGATCGAGGCTCAAATATCGGCCGGGTGTACTGAGGGTGATTTTCCAAAATGGTTTTCTACACTCCCTCCACGAAAATGTGGGTACACTTCCTCTAAATATAACCTTCCTTCTCCCTAAAACCACTTGCGTATTAAGCATATAAGCATGTAGCCCAAACGGGTAGTAAGACTTGACGCTTAGTAAAATTACTTTACTTACATCTCGTTAGTACCCTTTCGGGCTGTGCGCAAACATTAATTACGCTAATTTAATAAAGAAGGAAGAATTTTAGATGAAGTGTACATTGCGTTTACTTGAAGAGAAAGAGAGATAGAGTTGGAAACCCTTTAGGAAAAACAAACCTTCAGAACACCTAACTGGGTTTCAGTACAAACCAACCTCACAGTCACCAGCAAATCAGACTAAATACTATTGACATTTAGAGCACGCACCCATTGACGTTGGTCTCTTAGGATAATTAATTGTAGTCTAACGAAAGGAACGCTGGAACTCCATAAACAAACAAACACCTACATCTGTGGGCACGTGGCATAAATGTCAAGCTCATTTTGTCTGGTTTGTCGGCGATGGGGGATGTGTTGGTGTTAGAATTTCCTCCGGGCGTAATGAGAATGGTCATTACTAGATGATTTCACACTTTACATTTCCACACAAATGAGGGCAAAATCCCTTTAAATTCCACCTTCCTGATTCCTAGACCACAAGCATAATTGGTAAATATGACGGTTGTACCGTAAATTGTAGGACCCACTTCACCGGTAGACAGGATACACAAGAATAATAAAAAATGTTCAAATAAACATGTGTCCCATTTTACCTTGTCTTTGAGTTATAGTCATATTTGTGTTAGAGCTATGCGAACTATTATTTTAGCATTGCATTTTACTACCCTTTCGGATTATACGCTTGTATACTAATCACACTAATGAGTTAGGTATTATAAAGGCTTAATTTAGAGTAAATGCACCCACATTTACGTAGAGGGAGAGTGGAAAGCCATTTAGCAAAAAAAAAAACACCCTCAGTGCTCTTTGCCGGTATCAAACCCCAATCTCCGCGTCTTTGGCAGTCTAGTCCAACACGAGATTAGACCATGCAGCCACTGAAGCGGGTAATGTGTAGCTGCTTGACCTTATATAGAGTTCTCAAAATGGCTGCAATCATCCTGTCATAGAACAACGCACTTTTTCAAACATACCTACTCAACAGGTCGAGAAATATCGAGTATGGTAAACAAACAGTTTAGAGGAATCAATTGGCTTTAGCTCGGAAACAAGGTTAAATGGGAGATATGTTCGTATGAAATTTTTACATTATTTTTGTATATATATATATATACACACATATATATATACTGCAGATATGAATTATCCCTATTCATACCCGTAATCTCAACTAAAATATTCAAAAAAATATACACCTTTCCAATACATTAAATGAGAAAAATAATGATATTGTTGAGCCATAAATTATTGTAAATTATGGTACATGCAACGCAAGTGGTCATTCGAGTCTTAACAATACACTGCACGATATTGTAAGTTGGCAGCATTCGGATATTGTCGTGACCTGTGACGTCACCAATCATACGTCATTAACTTATTATTATTATTATTATTATTATTATTATTATTATTAGCACCGCGTCTTACTACCCGTCCGGGTTATACGCACTTACGCTAATNCTATCGTCTAATTATTATTATTAGCACCACGTCTTACTACCCGTTCGGGTTATACGCACTTACGCTAATGTGTAACTGTAGGGTGATTGTGAGATGAAATGAAGGACCTACAGTTTAACGTGGAATCCGAACCACGGTGGAGGCCTGACATTCCCCACATTCACAAGATGTCTTGTCAGAGGTGAAGGAAGGGTTTGGTTATCAGATAAATCTGTGCCGGGACCGAGGATTGAACCCCGGCCACCAGCACAGAAGTCTGACACCTTACCCCTAGACCGCTAGGTCACCATGAACTTAATAATTTATGACTGAACAGCAAGACTTTTAAGAACAATTTTTGTTGTTGTTTTTTTTCTACCCGCCCGGAGAATACGCATATCAACTAATTACGGTAATGCGTTAGGGATTAATAAGGTTGAACTTAGTGGAATTGTATCGACCTCGTGGGTTTAGCTGGAACTTTAAACTTTTATTTGATTTATTTATGGTTCGGTAAGTACAAGGGACCAAAAACACACATACGTTCTAAGAAACTATGTATATATTTAACTTCAAAACAATAGGAATTATAAGATATAACTAAGAAAAAGGATATTTTCTACAAATATACTATTATTTTAATTAAATTATAATTTATTTATTGAAATATAGGTCATAAATTTCTATGTATAAGGATAACTTTACTGAGAAAAATTTCTACATGATAACAAAGAAATTTGGTTTTGAATTTTGTGTTTAAAAAATATTTATATTATAACAAGTTTTCACTTTTGAAGCACCTAATCTAGTGTAAGCAGTGTAAAGAAGAAACTGTATTCCTGTTTTTTTCATTACATGGAAGTCATATTTTGTGCGAGTATCATATTTATTTATCTCCCTATTTTCTTACTCTTTTTCCTTTATATAACAATTATTGCACTAAAAAGTTATACAGGTATGGACGTTTGAGCACAATATGAAAAAAGTTGTAAGACATTTTAATTGGTAGAAGTTATAATTTACTAAGAAGCCGTTTTATAACTTTGTTATATAAGTGAAAAATAATTCCCACTTTACTTTCTTTGTATGATACGCAGGCTTTAGGCCTACGAAGTAGAACTTTTGCAAACTGGGTCACTTCTGCCAACTAACTTAATTATTATACTTAGGTGTATACTGAGGTGAACCAAATAAAGCTCGGTAATGTACTGGCCTTTAGAAAACAAACACAACCGGTGTAAAACCGTTGGGAATATAAATCATCCCCTAGGGGGTTTGAAGTTATTAATATTATATTATCACCCTTATCAGTGGGTACACGGACTAGGGCGTCAACATAATCTAATCTGGTTATCTTGTGACAAGGAGGTTCAGTTTATAATATTAATCAGGTAATCTGAGGGGGATTTTCCAAAATGGTTTTCTTCCTTTTCTCAATGCAAATGTAGGTACATTTACTCTAAATTATATCTGACGCATTAATTTTATTAATGTGAATCTACAAATAGGCTAGATGTGTTACTGAATTCCTTTTTTTTTTCAATATAGAAGCCATAATTGTGTGTTTGTGTCATATTTACTAAGACGTGTTGCACGCAATTAAACTACAATTTTAAGGATAGGAATGAGAAGTAGCTTATATCAGTAGTATTCAAACTTTTTTATTCACGTATTCCCGAATAAAATCTCCACTCATATCTGAACCCACAAATTTGTTGGTGCATAATGCTTCTATAATATACATCTAAATTAAATAAATAATCAATATAAGTTACAATATAAAATAATGTATTAGATAATAAGTTTTAAATAAGCAATATATATTTGAATTGTACGTACCTCCTAAGTTATATTCCCACACCCCCGGTGGTTTAGTACCACTGGCTTAAAGGAAGTGTTTCCCCATTAGATTGTAGCTGGAATGAGATATTATTAATAAATCATAAGTGGAAAACCACTCACTCCCTCCACAAAGTTATCAGCCCAGATTCGAAGATGATCTTCTGTGACAGGAAGTTAAGTCTATTTCGAGACTAAATCATTATACTTTGTGACCACGAGTACAGGCAAAAATCATTGTAAATAATATAAACCCTATAATAGTTTATAACAAATATGATTAGTGTTTTTAAAACAAACACACATATGTGTAGACATTATTTTATAACCAATTCTATTATTATTATTATTATTATTATTATTATTATTATTAATATTTGCTTTATTTTTTTAAATAAATTATTGTTGAATTTACTTTGTATATTCTTCGACGTTCAGTCACTTTTTTAATTGCACTTTAATACAACAACATTAGCATAAGTTTTTTTGAATGGGCATATTTTATTATTTCATACAAACTATTTTTTTAATATTAAAGCTGAAACAAAAGAGAGATAAACATTTATTAGATTAGCTTTAATGATTTTTTTTTATTTCGCGATAACAATGATATAGCATTTTATGTGTGTGTATGTGTGGCTTTTGTGTGAATTTAGCTCAACAGGTTATACCTTGTAGTAATCGGTTGTAAAGTGTTGATCAATCAACTAAATGGAGTTCCATACTTTGTCAATAATGGCTCATGTTAAGTATTCTCGGAAAAGTGACTTTTATTTTCTGACAAAAGTAATTTCTTCTAATAAAAGAAGCACTGTCATTTTAAACTGTTGCAACACGAGTTTATTAATATTTTAACACTTTTTAGAAATGGTACGTCTCCATAATCATGCGTTTAAGGTGATATAGGAGGGAACGCGAGTTAATATCCGTGTTTATTAGTTTATTATGACATAAATATTTGACCAAAATAAATAAAATATTGCTTCAAATGATACATTTACAGAAGATTTCCTACGATCCTACGTATAGCTTATAAAACGTGCTATTGGCGTGACCAAATTTTTAAACAGTGACTTTTGCATTTTGTATACTACAATATATAATAAAGGGTGTATTTAAATGATTTAAAATAATTTATTCCGTTTAAACGATAAAAATAATAGTTTAGTAATTAATTGTATAATTTATACTATGGAATATTTACTAATCCTTCTTTCATATCAATTATGCACCTCAATTTAATTATGATTTCCTTTGACTCCTTAGCTCAGTCGGTAGATACATGTCTACTGAGCTAAAGGTCCCGAGTTTGATTCGCGGCAAGGGCGAAAAATATGATCATTGGTGAAATATGGGTTTCCCTTTTCACGGTGGTAAATTAACGCCTTGGGACTGGGTGTTGTGTTTGTTCTAGATTTAAGTTAGTGTATAAGTCGCGTGGAGATATAATCAATCGGTTCAGAAAGGGCACGTTAAAAACCTCAAATAAATTAAATCAAATTAAAATTTTGATTTGTTTCGCTCCAGTTAATTTTCTACACACGTTAAACATAAAGGTTCTTGATTATTTGCCATGGGCATCGCAGAATTTAAATTTGTCTTAACCTATAAAAAGTTTATAGTCGAATGCCACAGTGTTCATGATAAATATTCATATTTGATTTATTTCGTCCAAAAAGAGTATTTGATTTAAAAACTGTAAGAATACTTACTTACCTCGATAGTTCCCCTTTGAAGAGGTATAATAGAGACCCTTTTAAGTGACCACATAGTGTAAGGCATAACTATCGCAATATATTGGCCGACCGATGACGGGGAGATCAAGGTTCGAATCCCGGTCAAGTGTACCGAGGCGGCGGAGGGAAGGGGAGGGGGGGTATTGATATCAATTTTTCCACTTTATCTCCACTCAAATGTGGGGACACTTCCTCTGCATTTAATCTCACTCATTACTAACACATTAGCGTAATTAGTACAAATGCATGTAAGCCTAATGGGAAGTAAAACATAGTGATAAAAATTAAGACGGTAGTATAGGGGTTTAAAAGGAACCTAGATCTATCGATCTATCCCGGTTGAAGCATAACATGTATTGTGTATACATACAATGTTCTTATTATCCGTATTCACACTAATGAATAAGGCATTAGGGAGAGAATTTAGATGAAATATACACACATTTGCGTCGAGGAAAAATGTCCCTCAGGAAGACTGGTGGATATTAAAGCCCCGGCCTTTTTGGCAAAATAAAATCTGAATGGATGAGAATAGCACCTTAGTCTACGAGCCTACCGATGTACAAGTAGGTTGTGTGTTAACCCTTGCCTTGCAGCCAAAGGAAAGGTCACCTTAAGTCCATTTGACTGTTATTTGAACCCCGATCTTCCCGTAATCGAAAGTACATTCAATTGCGAGGGGGACGGCTTAGACCATTAGATAAATGAAGCGGGTTATTTGCAAAAACAAAAAATCTAATGTAAAATTATATCTTAATTTAAATTTGGAGCGTACTTTAAAGCAATAGATTGAAGCAAGTAAAGATTAATCGTGGGATATTTCAGTTATTATTATTATTATTATTAGCACCGCGTCTTACTACCCATTCGGGTTATACGCACTTACGCTAATGTGTAATGGTAGGGTGATTGTGAGATGAAATGGAGGACCTACAGTTTAACGTGGAATCCGAACCACGGTGGAGGCCTGGCATTCCCCACATTCACAAGATGTCTTGTCAGAGGTGAAGGAAGGGTTTGGTAATCAGATAAATCTTTGCCGGGACCGAGGATTGAACCCCGGCCGCCAGCATAGAAGTCTGACACCTTACCCCTAGACCGCCAGGTCACCAAGATATTACAGTTAAAAAATATGCTACCAGGGCCATACCAAAAATGCGGGTGTTTTCGGTGGTTCAAACCCATAACGTACTATGATTAGTATCATTAATAACTATTGTTTCTATTTATTCTCACTCCTTTAACTAGTAACTTATTAGACTCTAATACAATTCATAACAAATATAGTTCACGTTAGGAAACTTCACCATGTGTTACCTCAGACGGGACAAGGGCCCCCCCCCCTTTTACACCCAATATAATTGCTTAGGGATCTGCATGTCTAATGGAAAAAGGCTTTATCTTTGCTTTCTCTCTGTTGACTGTTGCCAAATCTCCTCGCCCTCAGTTATGTCTGAAGGTGGTGTACCGGGGTAAGAAGTAGCTACTGGCAACCTCGACTAACCAGCGTTGCGAAACTTCTTATATTTGAGGGGATATTGACCACGCAAAACAGAGAAAATAACAATGCTGTTTCCCCAATAGTAACCACACAATTCCTTCGGAGATTATATCCAGTGTAGGCTACCTTTCAAATACATTTCTGTGTACGACACTGGATGTTAAAACAACTTTCAAAAATTCATATCCCAAATAGTACTTTATACAACCATACATTTTAAAATTGTATCAGTACCAATATAATAATTAAAACAATAGTGTTACAATTTGTTGGTATTAAAAAGCTAAATACTATAAACATTTATGCAGATGAGAAGTTTTATTCGTGACAGTAACACATTTTACTAAAATAATTTTATTATATTCGTGAGTCAAATCATATGAACTTAACTGAAACTTTACAATTACTTACTTACTTACTTACTAACACTAATAATTAAGCATATTCTGACACCTTAGCTCAGTCGGTGGTGAGACTTCCTACTGATCTAAGCATCCCGGGTTCTTTTCCCGGCATGAGAGAAATATGTATCACTCGTGAAATATGGGTTAACCCTTTCACAATGATGAATTAACGACCGTGGGCTGGGTTTTGTGTCTGTTCAGTATTTAAGTTAGTTTAAAAGTCGTGTACTGAGGTAATCTATCGGTTCAGAAACTGCACGTTAAATACCTAAATTAAACAATAAACAAAACAATAAAGTAAAATATTATCAATGTTAGGAGTATAAATAATTTTGTATTTTCTGAAAGTTTCGTCTTAACAAAATCCTACCCTACCTTCCAAATAATATTGTACGATATACACAGAATACCACCCACGCTATTGTTAATCATAATTTTAAAACAATATTATTTATTTGACAAATTCCTAAATTATAACTTTGGGTATTAATGCTTGGAATCGCAGTAATAGTTAACTCCAAATTACTCTTATCACAACTGATAACAGGGCTGTTCTTATCAGACTTGGCGCCCTGGGAAAATCTCTTTTGTGAGGCCCTCAGTTACATACCTCATCGTCCCCTTCCCTCACCACAAAAAAGGGTAAGACACTTAATTTTTTATTCAAATTCAATGTTATTACAGTAGTGTACACCAATTTTGAGCCGTGTTAGCTATAAGAAAATGCCCTAAATGTTAAGTACATATAGTCATTCTTGCTAGAAGCCTTATATATATGGGTTGATATTTCCCCAGCCACTCCTTTGATTTTCTTTCCCAATAAACTTGATTTGCATTAAAGTACAAAAATAAACTATGTTAATTTTAATTTTAATTGATTAGTAAGTTTAAAATTGATCGTGAGACATATCCATCACAGACAGACAAATGCATATCAGTGGATTTAAAATAGATAAATCACTTTACTCTTTCAATAAAGCAAACCACGTTATGTTTTTATTTATTTTTATACTCTGACAATATTTGCTAGAGTGCCTATAAATTAAGTTTACTACATATACTAGCACGCAATTAAAAATGTCCCACCCCAACATGTGTTTTCGCTTCTTTCACCTATGGGTGTCCACCAAACCATGGGGCTAAAATCTCTGAGAAGGGTTTGTATATTGTCTGAAGTTCGACGAATAAACGATCTTTACCATCACCGTTGACTGTTGGGCTTATTAATTTATTATTAGGAAGAGTTAATGTTGCTATTTTATTGGACGCAAAATTATTTCTCAAAAGGTTTTATAAAACATATGTTACGTCCCAAGATAGAAAAATACTCAAGTAGTTAATCTACGAGACGATACATTTAAAAAATGCACTTGGTTACAATTGATGAGATAAACAGTGTTCGTGTTCCAATAGGGTCTGACAAAGATTTTGAACCTGGCCTTTTCAAAGTGTTTTTTTATATCATTTTTATATTCTAGTGTGGTTGTATTTTCTCCAAACCACCCTCCTCATTAATATATTTTAATAAAATTTATCTTAAACATAACAATAAAATAAAGGGTATAGGGGGAATAGTGGGAAAGTCACATTATACACACATTCCAGGACAACAGCTTTTATAACTCAAACTTCAAAAAGACCCCAGCAAAAAACATTTATTAAACTAATTTAAATATTACATATACCAATTTTAACCATAATCTAAAGTGCATGAGAAAGGTATCATGTTTATCTAAAAAATCAACTCAGTTTGAGTTAAAATTGGACTGTCTCCTTTTGTTCCTTGTATCTTTCAAATTGTAACTTTTAATCATATCTGTCCGTATTTTTACGTTATTCCCTTGTCTCAGTAGTGAATATAAGTAGAAGAAAAGAATATTATCCAAGAAAACTGGAGAAAAAGAAAGAGAGAGATAAAAAAATTTAATTCTTTAATCCACACTCATTAGGAAAAAAACAAACATTAATTACAAATCGTGTGGCTGGTCAGTGATCAGCCTTCAAACCCCCTCCCCATTCCCCCACAAGTAAAAGCTAGACTTGTTGATCATTCGTTTTGCTCTTAATATTGAAAAATCATCTTGTTTACAAGATTACAGCGATTTAATATTCATTAATACCGACCAAGAACACTACCCCGCCACGCATCTACCAAAGTGAAGTGTTTATCTGAAATTGTGGTTCTAACTGGTGTTCAATAAACCTTGTGTAAACACTAAGAATTAATGGAGTTATTGTTTCCCCACTGTTGAAAGTTATATGAGTATAGAGTCGCTATCAGTGAACATGACTCTCAAAAATTTTCTAATTGCGTTCAACTTAACTTAGCAAATTATGAATGTTTTGTTGCCGTAAAGATGAAGGCTATTTTTCTTTACCGCGTCTTACTATCCGTTCGGATTATACGCGTATGTATTAATTACGTTAATATGTTTGGAATGTGGAAGGTTTGATTTTAATGAAGGTGACCTAGTGGTCTAAATATAGAGTGTCTGACTTCTGTGTTGGGGGTCCGGGGTTCAATCCTCGGTCCCGGCACAGATTTATCTGGTTTGGCACTCAAATAAATATGTGTCACATATTTATTTGAGTGCCAAACCAGATAAATCTGTGCCGGGACCGAGGATTGAGCATTGGACCCCCAGCTCAGAAGTCCTACACCTTACCCCTAGACCGCCAGGTCACCTAAAATACGAAATAAATGTCAAAGTTTGTTCTGGTAGTGATCGGAGGGTTGGGGTTCGAATACCAGATGGGTGTTTTTCCTTAAATGTCACTTTCCCTATCACTCCTCAAATTTAGGAGCACACTTCCTTTAAATTACCTATGCCAGTAGTGCAGTTAAATGCAGCTAACCGGTACAGAGCAAATATAGAAAGTATGTATATTTGTATATATTTAATTTAATAATAATATTATTTAGCACCGCGTCTTACTACCCGTTCGGGTTATACGCTTTTAAGTACTAATTACGCTAATGGATTAGGAATTGGGAAGGTTGAATTAGAGGAAGTGAACCCGCATTTGCGTGGAGGGAGAGTGGAAAACCAATTAGGAAAAACCACCCCCAGTTCACCCGACAGAGATTCGAACCTCAATCCCACCATCCTCAGCAGATTTAGTTTAATAACCATACCGACAAAACACTCACGTTTACATCCCATGCTACTTTTACACAACCTACAAAACATATACGGACAGAATAAGCTTTGTGTTAGAGCTGTTTGCAATCCTCCGCTAATCAATGTCAATGTTATATCAAGGTTATGGTGGATCTATTATCTATCACTCGAGGAGCGTTGTCCAATTAATCTGAAACGCTCAAACTGGTCTGTAGCACACACACACACACAAGCCCATAAAACGTGCTTTATATATGAATCAATGACAGGCGAACAAAATAAGCGGATTAGAGTATTTATCTTTTTAGCATTCACTGGCGAGGTTTAATTAAAATAAATAAGCATGTTACGAAACGCCAATGCCAATATAGTTTATAGTGTGGTTATTATGTAGGACTTTGAACCGGTGGATGTTAATAAATTGGTGTGAGAAAGAGAGGTATAAGGGGTTAGTTACTTATATATAGGTCTCTCTACTCTGAACTTATTTAATTATATATTATATAGCCCTTTTAGTTTATAGAATAAATTATATTTATTTATAAGCTACAAACAGGGAGCTCAGCTTGGTAGTCAGTGCTAACGGGGAATACAATGTACTAGAAAGTGATTGTAAGTGTCCGTAAGAGCCTGTACTACAATTTACAATATTTACTTATAATTCAAATTATATAAATAATTAACAACGTGTCATCCTTCACTTATTTTGCTGCACCGTCACGGTCATATAAAGACTGACCGTTGTATTAATCGGGCTAGCTGTGACATTTTACGCGTAGCACGAGATTGGTTAGAATTGACTCAGATTATGGTTGAGTGGCGAATTTACCTTGTAGCAGTGGTCATTCGACACGATTGGATAACAAATATAGCTGTACCTAGCTCTTCTATAGTCAACATATATAGTTAAAGGAAGGCCTTGGACTTATTTACATTTTAAAAAAATCACATGAACCGATCAGATGAAAAATAGAAAATTTAAATGTTGTATCTGACAATTAAATACTACAAAATTGACATAACACCTAACAAACAATAAAAATAACTATAAAAAGATCAATTTTTCGTATAAAACACTCCTAGGTAAAAAGTAGGGCTCGGATTTACCTCCCTAAAAAGAGTTTACATGATATGATCGGATAAACAATATAGTATAGGTGTCACTGGATATTCTATAGTCAACATGAATTATAAAAGAATGGGCTTGAACTGACTTACATAAAAATAGTTCACATGACCCGATCAGATAAAAAATAGAAAATTAAAAGATCTATTTGGCAATTCAATACTTTGAAATTACCAGAAACACCGAAGAAACAATCAAAATAACTCTAAAAATATTGATTTTTCACTTAAAACTCACTTTGGTAAATGTAAGTGCTCGGAATTACCTACATGAAGAGAGTTCACATCACATGATCGGATAAAAAATATGGTTTTCCTAAGCTCTTCTATAATCAACTTATATGGTAAAAGTAGGGAATCAGACTTACATAAAATCTTACGTAGCCAATCAGATAAAAAAAATAGAAAATTTAAATGGTTTCTTTCGCATTTCAATACTTCAAAATTGCCAAAGACAAATAATAAACAATCAAAATAAAAAATATATTAGTATTTAATATAAAATTTCCATGGAAAAAGGAAGGGCTCGAAATGACCTACTTAAAGATAAATAACATGACATGATTGGATAAAAATATAACTGTCCTAGGCTCTTCTACAACATATGTGGTAAAAGGAAGGGCTCGGAATTACTTACGTAAAAAAAATCACAAGACCCGATCAGATAAAAAATAGAAAATTTAAATGGTGTATCTGACAAATCAATACTACACAATTGCCAGTACACCTAACAAACAATTAAAATAGCTCCAAAAATATCAATTTTTCATATAAAACACCTCAATGCAAAAGGAAGGGCTTGGAATTACCTATTTAAATTAAGTTAACATGACACTATTGGATAAAAAATTTAGCTTTAACTAGCGCTTCTATAGTTAACATAATATATGGTAAAAGGATGTGCTTGAAATTACTTACATAAAAATAGTTCACATGACGCGATCAGATAAAAAAAAAATTTAAATGGTAACTCTTGCACTTCAATACAAAAAAATATCTAGAGACACTTCACAAACAATCAAAATAACACTAAAATAAAATAAAATTGTATATAAGACTCCCTAAGGTTGAAGGTTTATCTCGGAAATACCTACATAAAGAGAGTTCACATGATAAACGGATACAAAATATAGTTGTCCTTTGCTCTTCTATGGTCAACAAATATATTATACGTACATACGAATATAAAAATAATATCACGATGTATATTTTAAAACCTGTTCGGAGAATAACTTATAAATTCAGACCTCTCTATTAATATTGTTTGCTAGAATTGCCAACTACTCCTATATATAGCTGTACATTTATTGTTCGACAATACAAGTCTATGAAGATTGTGTTAAATCTGATTGGTACCAAGTGTTGATATAGAGGTTTGTTGTAAAACAAACAATCAAACTAACTCTAAGAATATCTATTTTGACTGTGTAAATAGCACAGCACAATTATTTTAAAAGGTGAATAGTTATAAGCTTTAAATAGTAATTAAATTGTTTCAAATTATTACAGTTTATGGACTATAAATGGTCAAACTTGATATTTTATGATTTTTGCTCACCATTGTTAAGGTAAAGTATTATTAACTACAGTATAACTACAGTAGCCCCATGACTTCTTTGGTGTGACTGATAGCTCACAGCTGACTTCTGACAGTCAACATTTAGGTATATAACTAAATTTTGACTGTCAGAAGTGACAGCTGCTAAACACATGTTTTTGCAGATTATATGGTTTGGCGTAGGGATACATTATTTGGTCTGGTAACTTATCAATGCCGTCATATGTCAGCTGTGATTAGTCAGTCAGCAACAAAGAAGTCATGGGGCTACTGTATACATTCATATGAAGTCTACATAGGAAAATATTGTTAATATTAATATTATTTATATAGACAATATTAATAAAATTATTATTACTAAACAATAAACGTTTATATAATAATATTAAAATAGTTGCACGCATGCATTTTTTGCAATTCTAATGTTCATTATTTTTATTTCTCGTTTGATCCAAAACTGACACTAAAGTATTAAAACACTCAATTAAACAACCCGGGATCGTTAATATTTTTGTATAAATTAAAAGTGCCACGAATAAAAAAGATTTTCAGAATCTATGCCCAAAATATACCTTCATCATTACGACCCCATAAAGGTAATTAATATATGTATAGCCCGGACGGCTGGTAATATACTGTGCACGTGCGCACGCGCAGACATACACAAAATTCAGAAAGCGCCGTGAGATAGGATGAAACGCAACAAGCGCAGCATTTGTGTATAATATGTAAGCATCCATAAAGGGACTGCCAAGCCACCAAGTATTAAAGAATGAGAGATGAGATATGTTGTAACGTTATTTGCCACCCTACCATGTATTTCCCTATATATTTCTAATTTTCTAAAAATAGTTTCCAATTTATTTTAGTTTGAAATTATGCACTTCAAAATTCGGCCGCAGCTTAACACGCTGTTTTGAGGGGCGTGACAAAAATAATATTTAAATCCAATCAAAAATAAAAAGGACGGAAGGAAGAACGTATAACATTGTTTTAAATAATTTAAATAAGGAGTTTTAACCTAAACAATAACACTTATCTTTTATTAAATATAGTAATTATATTTCTAAGAAGTTTTTTGATGCTTCTTTATTTATTTTCAATGTCGTCAATGATTTATTTCAACGCATGCGCAGATCTGTCAAATAAGTGAGGGACGGGTCTCTCGATTGTAAAAGAAGTAATAAAAGAAAGAGACGAGCTGTAGATAGCTCCAAAATAACGCGAATTTCAATTCTGACAGATGAAAATAAATATTTAATTTTTTTAAGAAACATTGTTCATATTCACTGACACACATTTCAATATTTATATTAAATTTGCATTTTATATCTATCTCTAATCCATAGCCAACATTTTGTCTTTTGTTTTAATATATTAGTTTTCTCTTTGGACTTGGAAGAAAATAGAACGTTTTTAAATTTGATTCTTGGAGCACTTTCTTCCTCGGTGTCATTTTTATAATGGAGCCAAATCTGTGTAGCTCCTAACTAAATTTATTTTTAAAGTGGAACAATGGCTTGAAAGTAAAGTGCAAGCACACAGATGGAAAGTTAAGTGTATGGGAAAGAACTATAGATTTTTTATTCAGTTAAATTGTGGACGAGCTGGAATTAATAAAAGGAAACAAATTTCAGAAATTCATGGACGAGTTCGTTGGTGAGATAAAGACAAATCTTCAAATCTAAATTTATATTTTTCTCTATGATCAAGAAACCAGGATCTATGTAAAAACTTTCAGAAAAGGATAAATATATTCAAACTCTTAATCTATTCCAGAAAATTAAATAATTTCTTATTTTATGTATAAATATTAATTATATTGATTTTTTCTTCTCTTTACTCAACAATACTAATTTTATTATTTTACTCAAAACTATAATTATATAAGTTCAGCCTATTTTTTTTTTTTTTTNTTTTACTCTAGTATTATATGTTCTAAACTCCTAAATTCAACCATGTTCAGAGATTGTTATTTTAAGTGATACACTTTTGTTTAAGGATATAGGTAATACCATAAGTTTTATTTTTATTTTGTCAGATTAGAACTATACTTAATCGTAATTCCATAGGTAAGATTGGGATTGGGATGTGGTAAAAAAAAAGGAGGGGGGGACTAATAATAAACCCACAAAAGTTTCAATAATTGTTTATTTTACATATTTTTATTGGAGTCTAAATTAGTTCAATCTATTTTAACAATCCATTTTATTTAAATTGTTCATGTTTTTTTAATTTTAAGTATTCTTTCAACTCCTGTAGATATCCCAGTGGTCTCGAGTATTAAGAGTCATCGTGCCTCTGTCAACGTTAGCCGAGGTAAAGGTATCTTTTTTAATAATTATTATTTTCTCCTAGATCCTAGGAGTGGTGCCCAACAAATACAAAATTGTATTCATCTCGACGTTAACTTTCATTACGTGAACATATTTGGAAGACACACCGAAACAATACAATATACTATATAAATAAAAAATTTTTAAATAAAAATATATATACATTCTGAATTACATCTTATCTTTCTTATATATATATACATACATATACACTTACATGTATATATATATATATGTAGAAACAAATAGCTAATATTATAATCACACCAAAAGGGGCGGATAAAAGTCGGTAAATAATATATCGTGTCAATATAGTAAAAGTATTTTTGACTCAGGCTTATGTTGTCTTAAGAAAATAGATTTTAAAACACAAATATAGATTTTTATGGTGCTCTTTTTACTCACACACACATTATTTTGTGTTATCTTGAAACGTTTGAATTAAAAAATGCCTGTAAATTCACGGGACTGGAAATAACGCTAGCGTACATAGAGACTGTTTAACATATTAACGAGCTCTCTGAATATCATTTGTGTAAATATAAGGCGTAGTAGGGTCGAAAAGTTTACATGCATACAGTGTATTTGAACATTTTCTATATTTTAAAAGTACAAACTGCCAATGGTGGATCCAGGGCCTGTTGTCGAGGGGAACGATTAGTTGTTTTTTTAAGGATCCGTCAAATATAAATTAGTTAGTTTTAATTAATAATAATAATTTTTAATATTAATACTATATCTAGTTTATACAAATAACTTTAATTAATAATTATGATAATAAAAATAAGACTTGTAAAAAAACATTATTTTTATTAACAAATTTGTAATTTGAAAAATAAAAATTGAAGAAAAAGTAAGTGTCACAATAAAAGCAGTAAATATATTCATGGGGTTGTTTTAGTAGGTGATAATAGGAAAAAGGTGTATTTTAATAAAAATAATTATTGGCTATCATATTAAATTTAGAAATACAGCGGAGAGTTTTAGTTTCAAACTATTTGATTTTCTGCAAATTAGAGCTACATTTAAAGAGTTATTGATGAGGTCATATAGGAGATATATATATATTACTCATTCTTTACAACATTAATTTATTGGTTTCAATAATGCTTATTATTTCCAATGCAGGGGAGGTATAAATCACCCCCATCCGCCCTTTGATCCACAAATGCAAACTGCACACATATTTCAACATAAAAATATTAGTGCTAATAAAAGTAAATTGTTCCCAATTTTTTAATATCAAGACTTTTATTTTGACAAAGTGGCCTACTACCCGTCCGGATTATACTCATATATACTAATTACACTAACGTGTTAGGGACGAGAAAGTTTGAATTTTGATTATGTATACCCACATTTCCGTTGGGGTAGTGCAGAAAATTATTTAAGGGGAAAACACCCTTAATATACCCAACCAGGATTCGAGCACTGATCTTCTATTCAATGGCAGTCCAATATATTGTGAGAGTGACGCCTTAGAACATTCTACCGCCTAATTGGTTTTAGAGAAATATAAATAATAAATAATGCGTCAGCATTTAATAACTTTGTTTCTAGCGATAAGGGGCTGATGTGACCTTAAACCAATTGTTCATTCAGTCACCCAATAATTCAATTAATCAATCAATTAATAAATTAATAACTCAACTAAAAGAATTTTTCATTCAATAAATAACTCAGTTCACATTAATATAAGTTTTACTTTTATGGGACTAGAAACAGGAGGTATTAGATCATTAAAGAATATTTTTTAATTCATTTAATACAATAATTATTTAACAGATTAATCTATGTGAGAAGGATGAGGAAGATAATTTTAGGGAAGACATCCTTACCAGTGTATATATCTGTTGTGGAAACCCAAGAGGTAAATCAAGTAAGGGTGGAGGATGTAATGAGGCCGGTGAACCATCCCCAGTGCACCGGTCCGAAATTTGAACATATAGCTTCCTTTTAACAATAATCCTTTCAACTGTGAGAATGACGCGCTAAATCACGTGACCACTGGTAATATCAGGGTCTGATTAAGCCATGGGCTTAAGGGGATGTAAACCAGGGACCTTCGACCATTGGAGGGTCTCCAAGTGTAAGTGAAAAGTTATTTCATTTGACAATGCTGAATAAAAGTATAAGTACTTTAAATCTCTAAACTCTACTAATAACATGTTTTAATTTTAATAGTTGTTACTTACTTTATGGCGTTAGGAACTTGAAAGTTCATTGCCGCACTTACAAATTACGCCACCTATCCCTATTTTGGTCTGGTTCTATCTAGTCCACCTAATCAAACCCTAACTTTTCAGATCGATTGTAATGTTATCCTCCCATCTGCATCCAGGTCTTCACAAAGGTATCTTCGCATTGATTCTACCAGTCAATATACTAAACACGGCTCTAGATTCTCCCATTCGCGCTGCATCTCCTGACCAACGTAATCTACAAAATTTGATCATACTAACAATGACTTGTGATTGGTACAGGGTATGTAACTCATCAGTATGTAACATCTTCCATTACCAAGTAGCCTAATCCTTTTTGGATCAAATATATTCCTAACGCCTTGTTTTAAAAACCCTAGTTTTTTTCGTCATGAAAGTTAGGGGACCATGTTTAACACCCATAGAAAACCAGTAATTTTTTTAAGCACTGTTCCTTACTACCCATTCAGGTTATACACCTATGTGATAATTATATTAATGTGTTAGGGATTAGAAATGTTTAATTGAAAGGAAATATACCCACATTTGCGTGGCAGATAAGTGGAAAACAATTTAGGAAAAACCTGACTGGGATCAAACCCCGAGCTCCCGGTTTTTGGCTGTCTAGTCCAGAACAAGGGTATCTCATTAGACCGTTCGGCCACTGAAGTGGGCTTTAAAGTTATTTCTGTTAGCCCTGTAAGAATTTTTTTTTTAAAGTGTTTAACAGTACCTGTATCCCAGGGGCATGTACAATCTATATCTGGTCCTTAGTGACGGTCTTAATTCAGTATTCAGACGATTAACTGAATGAGATAAGGAAACAAACGTCTAAAGCCGTGTCCAGACTATAACAGAACACGAACAGGTTCGCCACAAGTGTAGACGGTTTTCCGAATAAAACATTGTCTCCGAACGTGCAGGTCGTTGGTGAGAAAGTAGCGGGGTTGCACGTGTGTTTTGAATTTTGTAATTAGGCTTACATAATAAATCTTTTGGTGAGTGTATTTCTTTGCGTGTGTTGAATTATTATCATTATTATTATCGTCGCCTTTATTTTAACAGATTGTAGAATGATGGATTGGCCGAAAGAAGATAAACTGAAGCTCATATACCTCTATAAAACACCATAGGTAGTCTGGAATACTAAGGTTACCTATCACTGCAATGATTAATAAAAACACAGGAAACGTGGGAGAATATTAAGGCCATGATGGACAAGGCTGTGCCAATAAGCTCGACGCACTGTATATATATATATATTTCTACTTTGATATGATCTTGTTATCTATTTAATGTTTAGCACCACGTCTTACTAACCGTTCGGGTTATACGCTTTAAGTACTAATTACGATAATGAATTAGGAATTGGGAAGGTTAAATTAGAGGAAGTGAACCCGAATTTGCGTGGAGGGAGAGTGGAAAACCATTTATGAAAAACCACCCCCAGTTCACCCGACCGAGATTCGAACCTCGATCTCCCCGTCCTCAGCAGTCTAGCTAAACACGACAAGCGCGTTAGCCAACTACGCCACCGAGGCGGTTATCTTGTTATCGATCATCCGTAGGTTTTTTTTTGTAGGAATGAATAAATATATATGCTGCCGCTGCTACTTTCACACGCGTACTAATCTCCCCACTGATATCAAAGAACAGCTGAGCTAAAAGAAAACAATTATGGAGCTACCAACTATGATAACACTTTGTGAACATGTTTTGTTCAATTCTGGGCCCGGCTTAAGAAAGAACCAGTTTACCAGTATGAAGATTACTTCCACTGGTGCACATAGCCTGTTTACCTAGAATTTAATATCTGGCGTCTTGTCGAAACCAGTTTAACATGGACGTGTTTTCAGACGGTAATCAGACGTCTAGTGTCACACGTACACTCATATCACATTAGACTTTTTTTTTCATAGGTGGGATGGAAGGGAACGTGAGTTAATATATTATTTTTTGCAGTTTTTATGTAAAAAAAATATATATTTTTGTATCAAGATAAAAGGAATATTTCTTCAGGGGAAATGATTAGTTTAATTTTATAGGTGTTGTAGTTTTTACAGTTTTTGATTATCGGTTCTTAATGTGAATTGCAAAACTCGGTTAGAACATTTGTATCTTTATTTAAAATCAAATAACCAAAACTATTATATTGGTTTTAGTGAGGATTTACTAGCATCTAGATATAATATTCTGAAAATTGAAAGATGACACGGGAATCGAACCTGGGACCTTTGGTTTAGGACGCCAATGCTCTAACCACTAAGCTATCCAGGGATCGTCCCGTGCCCAGGGTCATTCTGTATAATTTATTTAAAATGTTTCTGATCAAATGATAATGATGCTACTTAAAAATCTTCAATAACTTTTTAGAACACGAGATGTACAAAAAATAATCTAAATGAATCTACTGGAGATTTTTGTTGCTGCGAAATAACGTTTTTTGTCATAAAAACTACAGATATACAAAGCTTAACGTGGTATTTTGGGTTAAATACATTTATCTTAGTTATGGTAATGGGGTAAAAGTGAGTATGATAGAACTTAAAGAGACAATATGCATGATTTTGGTGGAAAACCATTAAAAATAAAACACCCTAAGTACACACTTCCAGAATTTGAACCCCCACCTACCAATCACCAACAAACTAAACTAAATGATCTTGAAATATTAACCACCAACCCAACGTTGTGGGTTTAAAATCGTGTTGTATGTATGTCTTATCCAAATTCTGCGTTTCTACGGGAAAAAGACGTGCATGTGTTATCATTATTAATAATATTATTATTATTATTTAAGTGAGAGATAGAAAGGAGTAGTCCACCTCTATGGCGTCATAGTATAAGGCGTTACTTTATAAATAAACTGGATTGTTGGTGATGGCTAGATCGGGTTTCGATCCCTAAGATTATTTTCCACTCTTCCAGCAAGAAAATTCAGCTACACTTCCTCTAAATTCAACCATATTCATCCCTAGCACATCAGTGTAATTAGTGAATATTTTTGGTACAGCCTGAATGGTTAGTGAGACGTGTAGCGAAATAAAGGGGGAAGGATATAAAACAATATTTATTTCATATGGAATTTTTGGTATTTAAGGTACCTTATTTATTGATAGTTAGAAGCAACTACTGTATGATTTTTGTATTATAAATTCTTATTCCTCCAAGTGTTTGGTGGGAGAGTTCAATATAATCATCAAAATAGCCTTTGTTTGTTGCTGTCCAACAATATGTGTGTGATTTTATCAATTAATCCTATTTATTTACACACACATGTACTAATCAATTTTCATGGGAAGGGTGTTTTTAAATCTATAAACATAATTTTTTCGGCCAAAATTAAGAAAATGTTGTTATAGACTAATATTAGTGTTATTTTATAAGTATAAATAATTTCTATAAGAAATAACAGTTGCCGATCACATTACCTGCCATATTAATACGTAAAAGTAGATTTATTAACTTTTATACCTGTCAGATAAAACCCTTTCTTTAAAAATTGGAAAAAAAAATATATATATATTTAAATATCCGTAAAATGTTAATAGCTCGTGTAAAATTATATACATATAATATTACACAAACTATTAAAATTTGATGGATATTTAAAAGGGAAACTAACATCTTTGGCAACACAGATGAGTATATACTAGTCTCAACTTACTGTCTATCCTTGGTCGAGGAGGTTGAGGTTCGAATCTTGGATACGTATAATGAGGGGATTTTTTCTACACGCAAAACAGGATACATTTACTATAAAATAATGCCTTTCTTACCCTTATACTATTAGTGTAAATATGTTTATATCCCGGATGACGAGTAATACATGGAACAAATACATAAAAACAATTAAATCAAGATTAAATGAATAGTAAAAATTCTTGAATGGATTTAATGATATCTAGTAAAATATACAGCTTACTCAAATTTACCAAAAACTCTTTAGGACAAACTCCTAGAAAATGCTTTATTTATTCTTAAAATATAACATAGCTCTTTCAGGTACCAGAAACTAAAAATAAATCTACGAGAAACTGCATCGAGAAAGTTTATAACACACCAGAAGTCTTTTTTGAGAAAATAAAAGTCATTTGGAAATCTAAACATTTAAGTAACAGATATTTTCTAGAAATAGACGTTATTTCTAAAAACTTCTTCAATCGGAAGTTACAAACTCAGAAACATGTTAAATAACCATAGTTTAAATTTAGCTCTAGGTTAACCACAAACTAAACTGATTGTTTTTTTAAGTACTAAAAAAATTCTATTACAAATAAAAAACGGGGAGAATTCATGATAAATGCACCTATGAAAATACTGATAAGTGATTATCTATTTTTTTAATTTTTAACACCGTGTCTTATGACCGGTTTGGTTTCGACGCTTATTTACAACTACGATAATGTATTTATGGATTAGGAAGGCTATATTTATAGGAAGTGTATCCACATTTCCGTGGAGGGAGACAGAGATTCGAACCTTGATCTTCCCATCATTGTCAGTTTATTCTACTGTCCGAGAGTAGCACGTTAGACCATGAGGCTACTGAAGTGGGTAATCTTTTTTTGTGTGTGTGTGCTACGTGTCTTAGTGCTCATCCGGCTATCCATATATTTACACTAAATGGGTAATCGTAATTAAGGTAAAATTTTGAGAAAATGTGTAAAAAATTCGTGGAGGAATAGTAGAAAGGTATTTATGAAAGAAAAAAAAACTAAATGGAACCGGCATGGACTCGAACCTTGAACTCTCCGCCATAGTCAAAACATTATATATGAGGTTGGCGACTTATCCCAGGTAATTATTTATGCCTTTTTGTAAACTTAAAACTCTAATAAATTCATTGAATTAGACATCATCAGGTATTATATGTAATTATTAATACATAAAACTATGGTTTATTTTGTATTACCGCTTTTTTTTAATCTAGATCCAATTTGAGTTGATATAAAAAGTTTTCATTTATATTACGTAATTAAATTATATAAGGTAACCTGGTGGTCTAGGGGTAAGGTGTCAAATTAGAGTGTTCTGGGGGGTATGGGTTCAATTTTCGGTCCCGGCACAGATTTATCTGATTGCCATAACCTTCCTTAGCCTCTTACAAGACGTGTATTAATCACAACTTGTGAATGTGTGGAATGCCTTGCCTCCACCGTGGTTCGGATCCCACGTTAAACTGTAGTTCCTCCATTACCTATCATTTATAACATCCCTATTTATTTGGGTGCCCGGTAGCCAACCCTAACTACTAAACTACCGGAGCATCCTAGGGGGTTACATGGTTAGGATGGACCCCGAGCGGTAGGGGTTGGGATGGATGGTTCGTGGGGAATGAGGCTAGCGAGTTAGTCCAAGAAGATATGTTTATTACTCCAGATAGATGTTAACTACTACATAAGTATGAGGTAATTCCCCGTGACGAGGGAGCACGCGCGATAACGGGACTCGCGAAAACTACCTAGAGACCCAGGATCGACCCTCCGACCGGGGTGAACCGCCAGCTCACATGTTAAGTCGTCACTTCTCTAACGGCAATTCCCCCACACATGCATCCAACATGGCTTCCAACAGTCAACAACGTGTGTTCTTCTCACATACAAACATGCTGATCTCGATGCACATTGAGTCCAAAGGCCCATTGGTCGCACCGTGCTCGCTCGTTGACAGGATGCAAGCTATATGAGCTATATGCTGTTCTCAACAGGAAGGCAACCCAATACTATTGACTTCCAAGGAAATGTATAAGCGTGGGTTAACCTCCTGCCAGAATAAGCCTTACAATAATTATGCTCTTATACATTATACAGTAACGTAAGTGCGTATAGCCCGAACGGGTAGTAAGACGTGGTGATAATAATAATAAATTATATAATTTAATGAAACAAATTGAAAGTTAACTAATAAAAAATTCCATATTTATAAAAAAAAGTGTTTGCATCAAATGTTCAATTTTAATCATACCCCAGACAATTGTTTAATTTATTTAATCTCTCAGAAAAATTGCTATCTCCTGTTATATCTTTGGGGAAAACTTACAGAAACTTTATGCAGGTCTCTCAATCAACACTACTCAGCACAAATATATACTACATATTGTTTGTAATGCTGCGTGTTATACGGTTTCTCGAGTTTGATTTAAGGTTATATAGATAACTAAACTAAAAAATATTACCTCAGGGAATACTTGCAGCGCTAGTATCTGAGTGAATTAAATTAAGGCGTATATATCGTGTTGTATATTTTTATCGTCGCCTATTACTACCTGTTCAGGTTATACGCACATTGCATGTGTCTAATAACTGAAATCTTAAAAGTGAATACAATTTTTAAACAAATACATCTTTTTTCTTTGTAACACCACATGAGATAGTAGAGGATCAAGATTGGGATGGATAAGTTAGAGAAGGTAAGATGCCAAAGAAAATCATGTAGATGGAAGTATACAGGGAAAAGATCACAAGGAAGATGGGAGAAGCAGATAACAGAAATTGTTCAAGTGAAAGGAGAAGAATGTAAAGATAAAGAGAGAGATGGAGGAATTTTACAAAACCGACCCGGCCACGGGCTGGAAACAGTTGATGATGATGATGATGATAACACCAAGTCTTACTACCAGTTTGGATTATACACACATGTTATAATTATGATAAATGTGTTAGAGACAAAGAAGGTTAATGTAGATGAAGTGTAGCCGCATTTGCGTGGATAGATAAATATTGAAAAACCATTTAGGGGGAAAAAACTTCAGTACATTCCACCAGGATTCAAACCCCAAGAGTTAATTTCTCTTTAACTTTGCATCCATAATATTGTTGGTGCATAGTTTAAGTTAATTTTTTAAGCTATTGCTTATGTCCTCGCTTACCCCAGGCTTTTTTTAAAACAGGTTTTCTAGAATCATCGAATTTAACAAATTTAATGTAAATAAAATGTTTGTTATTGCTGAATATTTTAAGACTTATCTTTTTGTATATTTTAAAACGTTGTTTCAATGTTAATGCTACTATAACATAGCACATCCCTCCCTGGCTGGCAAGGTGCCATTCTTCCAACTGGTCATTCGACCGTTTCTTGGCGGGAAATTGTATCAAATCTTTAACAAGAGCGATAAATGTGACAGTGTTGGAGGTAAATCCGGTATCATTGGGTACCTACGTCATTTCCTGTTGAATTATATACAACCAGCCATAAAGTTTAATGATTTATCGTTTGTTTTTAATTCGTACTTGTGTTATATTTTACATTAATAGACGTTTATATATATTTATATATATTTATATATACATATATATTCAAATAGGTAACCTAACACGTTGAAAGCTCTTACAGACGTGGTCTGCTTAAACCTTGACTGTGGAGGGTTTTTTACGAACTCGGCACATTCTAGACTTGTATCGCTTAGGTATTTACAGACGTAATACAATTTAATATTTCATCTGACAGGCTTTCACAGACACAGCAAAATTTTACCTCACACCTGGCAGGATTTTTACGGATGCTTCTCAATTTAACCTTCCGCTTGACAGGCATTTACAAAATTTTCACAATCTAATCCTGTGTATGGCAACACTTTTATGGAGCAGTACTGGTGATCTCACATTTGAGCAGACTTTTAAAAACGCGGCACGTTTGAAGCTGCGAATATTTTATGACATACTATAACGGTAAGAAAGCTAATTTAACCTAACTTTGGGTGATCGATTTCTACACCAAGAGTGTAACGAGATTTTCTTATTCAAAGCTACCGTTTAATTTTATTATGATAACCACAAATACAGAATAAATTAATAAAATTTGCAGATCTGAAACTTTTCCTTTGACGTGATCAAGGTCGTTTTTTGACAAATATCTCATAACGATTATATATAGATTTGTGGATGGAACTGCAAGTTATAATTCGTGTAGTAGGAAACAGTCAGGACACAAGTTATTTGAAAACTAGTCTGAGTTTTGTGGAAAGCCTGCTATTTTAGTACTGAAAACACATGTTGTCACAGTGGTGGGTAAATAAATATAATAATTGTATTCACATTCTTAGTCAATTTAATTATGTAAAGATAAATTATACAGTAATCTATGAGGGTGTGTTATTGAAGGTGTTTAACAACTGTTTGGATTAAATTTATAATCAATAATTCAAATAAAACATATTTATCAAAATACAAATTTTAGTTACTTTAAATTAATGTTTCTCAGGTTTTACTATAAATGCATTTACATAATCTAATAAAGTCAGTAAATACAAATAATATATTAATTAGGTTAATCTAGTGAACACATAGATATAAAGTGTTTTTTGTAGGTAGGATCCGAAAATGTATTCACACATCTCAGTTATAAAATATATTTGTAAATCGCAACGTGTTAAATGGGTCTATGACGTTAGATACACATTGCATTTTCATGCCATTGAATATGAGTTTAGAGTTAAAATGATAGCTAGGTGTACCCTGAGAATTAAATAGATGTGTTTACCCATCCTCCCTCCACGCTAATATGTTTGAATTTCCTATAAATCGTATTTTTCATATTGGCTCCTAGTACGCTCCTAGTATAAATTTTTGATTACTTTTAACAAAAGGGTTTTTAATTGCTTAATTTTTTTTAATCACCTTGTTTCACTGTATACTTACTGTATAAACTGTTCAGGTTATACGCATATACTGTATGATAATTACTTGGATGGGGCTGGGATGGAGAAGGAAGTATTTTAGAGGTAATCTACCAGAATTTGCGTGAAAGGAGTGTGGGAATCCATTTAGGAAAATCAACCTTAGTAGATCCGACCAGTATTCGAACCCCAATCTCCCTGTTATCAGTAAGCAACTTCAACACGAGAGTAACGCCTTAGACTATTTGGCCACTGAAGTGGGAAAAGGCTTCATCCAAAGGGCTGGTATGTATAAGCTAGGTTATTTAGAGGAAGTGCACCTACGTAAGCATGTAAAAGGATGATAAAATTACAGTGATGAATCAAATTTGGGAATCAATTCCGCTTGAAGCCGTCCCGCTATCTGTAGCCCAGTAAATTACGAGCTTGACGCCTGAGGTCAAGTGACCACAGATCTAAGTATCTTTTTTTTTACGTGAACATTTATAAACAAAACGAGTCCTAAAGCCAGGAAAAAAAAAAATGTCAATTATCTTGCTTGTCCAAATCACAGAGTTTATAATAAAGCCCAATGTTAGTTCAGAATTGAGTGATTTTTGTATACATTTACAGATCAAGACATTTTTTTTAGAGACCTCGATCATTTTCTTTGTACATCACGAAATCTGTCTTAATATCTTCCATATATTTTTACCTACTAAAATTGTATTTGGAGGGTGGATTCACCTTTGAAAATGTGTTAACTTCGATATTATAAGCATTGAAGTAAATGTTTTTATTAAAAAAAAATTTAAATTAAGATTTTGCCTTGGTGAAACTCAAGTGATTGCTGCCGAAATAGTTTGACATTTTCTGAAATTGAGACTTCCTCCTTGAACTGTTTGGATATATTTTTGTGTATAAGCTTTGAATTGATTTTTTAACTTTTTTTAAATGATGATAATCATTTGGATATGACTTTTGGATTCATCGCTGAAAAGAAAAATCGCCTTATATTTGAAATATATGGCTTAATACAAAACAGCGTCTTTAAAACTGCGCTGCGCCATAGTTATTTCAGAACTCGTTAGAACATTTTAGTATACTCGTTATTTATTTTTCACACTATAAAATAGCATCAGTTAATTTTATGATTGAAAATATTTTCCAAATCTGAATAATTGACATTTTCCAAATCTGAATTATTGACATTTTCCAAATCTGAAAGTAGACCATGTGATATTTTAGGTTTGTTTTATGCTTGTAAGATTTAACTGACTCTATTGAATGTTCATAATATTAGTGTAAGATATTTTATGAGGGCTTAAGCATGTATTTTTCTGGTGTAAAGGTTCCCTCGATTTAAAAAGTTTGGATACTCCTGATCTAAAGCATAAAAAAGGTTTATTTAACCACTCTTTCAAGACATCAAAGAAGCTAAATATATTTTATAACGGGATCCATTCCCTGATAAGAGACTACATATCAAAATAAACAAAGTCGTTTAAGATACAAAATAGTACTTCGGAAATCCTAAATTATAATATACTGCCCTAACAACATAAATAAGTTAGTTAGATATTAAAAAAAAAGAGACATTTTCATTGGTTTTACTTAATTTAGGTCGATCTTATATATCATAAGCTTTTAATTTTCACACGATTCCATTTTGACATCAAGCAATAGAGTTTTCAAGGTATAGCTGTTTTGATACACAAATTATTTTGATACAAAAATTATTTTGATAACACATTAATTCAAATTCAAGATAAATAAAATTCACAATTTTTAAAAACATTACGTTGTTTTTAAAAATCATAGATAATATGTTATTATTTTTATTATTATTATTATTATTACCACGTCTTACTACCCGTTCGGGCTGTACACACTTACGGTAATGTTTAATGGTAGGGTGATTGTGAGATGAAATGGAGGACCTACAGTTTAACGTGGGATCCGAACCACGGTCGAGGCCTGGCATTCCCCACATTTACAAGTTGTGATTAAAACACGTCTTGTCAGAGGTATAGGAAGGGTTTGGAAATCAAATAACTCTGTGTTGTAACCGGGGATTGAACCCCGAACCCCCAGCACAGAAGTTTGACACCTTACCCCTAGACCACCAGGTCACCCGGTAATATGTTAAATCATTGAAATATATTTATCTCATTTCATTCATGAGATACTTTTTGAACAAATTCCATTAATGGAATTATATATATATTATAAAACAAAACTATTTAATTTTTAAAAACCCATCCTTTTACCTGTATGTTAAAATTATAGTTAAATTTAAATGTATTATTTGAGGGGATTAGGGCATTTGGCACAGTAAGGACTATATTAGCTTAAATACACGGGTCGTTTGGACAAGGTTGTTCATGGGGCATTTGGCGCTAACGTCAAGGGTTATGTTGGGCTAGGTCAGGTTATGTTGGATTGGTCCAAACGGGTTGATTTACTGGGGGATAGCACCAAGCTTCTACGGCTTTTTTGAAGTACAAGAATCAAGGCTATTGTCAAACATTGTATTATCTATTTTTTAAATAGTGATATTATAATAATAAACGATTTGCTAAACATGTTTAGCAATGTATATATTTTAAAAAGTCTTTAATACATTAACGAGACAAAAATGACATTGTTTTAAAAAAAATTAAAGTTTTTTTAGCTTCTGTTGTCATATTCAATTAATTAAAGTGCTGGTGATTTTTAAAACACACACACACAAAAATAGTAATCATGTAACAGATAAACCAATAAAACCATGTGTTTTGCAAGTGAGGAAATAATTTCCGCTCTTCAACATTTTACTTAAAAGCTAATAAATATATTTCTTTAATAGTAACGTTGGCGATAGATCAAAAAGAGACTTGCTTGTTAGAATAAAAAAGAAGTTTTGTGAGAAAATATTGGCTTTGGTGGAAGTGTTGATGGAGAATAAACAGGAACTTGACACATCAAAGAGATTGATTTGGTCTAATATATGTATATATATATATATAATATATATGTACATATATATATTAAATAAATAGCCATAAAATGGATAGTCTTACAAACAGCAATAAGTTTAGTTCATGGTTCACTGTCAATAGGGAAACAAACATATAAAATTCAAATGTAATGCCTTTAATAATTTGTTTTCTGATATTTTTTTCTTCCACCGCTTCTTAATATCCGTTTGGGTTGTACACATTTGTACTAGTTACGCTAATTTTATAAGGACGAGGAAGGAGAAATCTAAAATAATTGTACCCACATTTTCCTAGAGGTAAAGTGAAAACACTTTTAGGAAAAAAACCACCCTCAGTACACCCGATCGGGATTTGAAACCAGATCTCTCTGTCATCAGCAGTTCAGCCATAGACTATAGGAACACCATCAAAGCAGTTTATTTTGTATTTAACATTAACTAAATATTATTTAATATGTAACAGAGTTTTTCAAATAATATACATAAATTTAATATACTAGCGTTTTAAAATTATTTTAATCATGATTCGTTTGTACATTTTTGTGTATACAAGCCAAATATTACAAATGTTTAAATTTTTTCTTTTAAAAAACTTGAATGATTAAATAAAATGTGGCAATTGATGTTCAATACGTACCTAAATACTATTTTTTTATTAGATTTTATTTAATTTTTCCTCTATCGACCTTTTACTACTCTTCAGATTTATAATAAAATGCACGGTTTTAAAGAGTGTACCGTCTTTTGCACGGAGGTAAAGGGGATTTTTCTTTTCAGGATAGTTCTATTTGATCCAGCTGGGATTTGTACTCTGAATTTCATCACTCTTAAGCCAGACAAAACTAAACGGAGGCCTTTGTCTGCCTTTTAACCGTGGGTGGTGATAGAGCAGTAAACTTTGGGTGCTTTTCCATGGTTGCATTAAAACCGTTAATCTTGTGATGTCGAATTCTCACAAGTTAAAAATACATTAAGGAGATTAATTTATTACAGATTTTAAACCATTTTGTATTTGCTTGTGATGTTTTGTATTTTACTGTAGGTACTATATTTATAAATTTTAACTTTCATAGAGTTAAGGATTTGTGCAAATCTCTGGTTTGTCTAGCGAAGACTTTATACAGAGATATACCTATGTCAAAGGATTTGTTAATAGTAGATTTTTAGTTTTACCTTTAAGGATCGATTTCTTTGTCATTTGGTAGCAGAACATTTTAGAAAACATTCTTATTGAATCTTTCGTAAGGAGTAAATGAATATAATAAAAGCCAAGACTTAGATGTTGTAGTTAATAATTTTTAAAGGTAAGAGTTCAAATAAATTGAATATTGAGGATAAATATCGTTTGTATTAAAACTATTACAAGTTATTTATACTAATTTTTTTCTGTTTTTCCTTTAACACACTTTGATATTTAAAATATTTACCCTGATTATATTTAATATAGTATGAGTCGAATTGGTCAAACTAACAAACATGACATACCACACAGTTAATTTACAACAAGTTTTTAACGAAAGTGAAAATAAAACATATTAAAAGACTAAGTTAAAACATATATATTCAAAAGTTCAGTGTGTGGTAGCTGTGTTCCTCAGGAGGCTTTGCTCATCGTCTGCATGAGACAACAGCACGCTATGCTTGTTGAATTCCCTCCATTTATTAACTTTTCTCCAGTATGCTAACATAAATCAAAGGAATAAGTTTATGTGTGTGCGTTCTTATCGTCCAACGTTTCAGATTCTTGGTTGATTAAAGCTGATTAGGATGATAGTGACTCAGTTCGAGATTTGTACTTCTTTAAACTTCTGTCCCAAAGCACAGGACAAAAGACCACTCACGCAATTAATGTTTCAAGATATATTTCGAAAGTTCCAGAAGCGATAGTGTCTACTCATTACAACGAAGAACGTGGGGATGAAGCTAATACGCCGTACGGACCGAAGGTAAAATACCGTGACATATGAAGGGATGTATTAAACACAATGTATGTTTCTCACCCATTTCTGCGCACCGTTCATGGCACGGCGGCTATCCTTGTTCGAGATAAGCCATTGATACCCCGGCGGCCATGCATGGCATTCTCACCTTTCCATCACGTGTGAAAGCTCTCATTTAAACCTATGTACCTCGATACTGATGGTACCGTGTCATACACGGTGATGGCAAAAAACTGTCACGTGTGAAAAAAACTGTCTCTCTCTTCAAGACGTAGTGCTCGCTCTTTCCATGAATATTTCCTGTATCTTATAATATAATTTCATAATATAATTACTTACTCTATAGCATTAGAAATTGGAAAGTGCATTGACGCACTTACAAAAGTACGCCACCTATCCCTATTAAAACATGAACACCCATGGCAAACTTTTGAGTGTTTATTGATGAGATTTTTTTTATGGCGAGGGCTCATCCCGCCTACTACCAACCCCCAAGCTGTAGGACCACCCCTATTGGCTGTCCGTGACTGATTATTCAATATATTCGCAGCTATCCTTCATATCTGAAGACCGCATCTTCTATCCACAGCCTGAGGACGCCGTGGATGAGAGGGACCCACGAAACAGATATTTTCATGTTATAATAAATAATATATAACCATACCTCTTAGGTGAAAATAAGTTATAATAAAGATATAATCGTATCGGTGCTCGCAAGATCCAAGGCGTCGCTTTCGCAAAAGATTTAATCACTAGTGACAGAGAGGTTGAGGTACGAATTCCAGTCGGATGTACTGTATATGATTTTTATCTAGGGTTTAACACTCTACCTCGAAAAAATCATGAGTGCATTTCCCCTAACTTCTACCTCCCTCGTAACTTTCCCATTAGTGTAAGTATGCAGATAGCGAGAATGGGTAGTAATATTTGTTGACCATGAAGAAAAAAAAAAATTAAAAACACTTTGTTTTTACATATATTATTATCAATCGCTTTACAACCGTTTGTATTTTGAATACATCCACTAAGCTGATCTATAATTTTTTTTGCATATGGCGTTACTGACCGGTAGAGACATGACATCCGATTGATTCGCCTGTATGTAGACTATTCGTCGCTCTAATGGCACAGTGTGTTGTCCAGGGCACGCCTATGGAGCTTGTCTACACGCGCCAGTAATGAGATGATGTGATTATAGTGAATATGGAGGTGGGTGCCAGTGGGAGTCTTAAACCAAGCTAGAGTCTAATTTATCAACCCCTGGTGATAGTAGGGACGATTCCCCCTAAGAAAAAATATATTCAAGGCATCGAACCTGGGACCAATAAGTTCTTCGTCAGGTGCACTGACCACGACACTACGGGGCCGGATAGCTGATCGATCTACTGGAGGTGACAACATGTTATCAAAATCACTTTCTAAAAACTAACTTTTGTTAATAAAGAAGATAAGGTGTAAATAACATTTTCCAGTTTTTTAAAAGTTTTAAATATATCTTGTTATTTCAAGACTATGTGTAAAATAATTAAAACAATGGTTTAGCATAAAAAGGTGCAACAAAAACACCCATAAATAAGAAATTCCATGAAATTGCATTTAAATGAAGATAACTGTCTATTAGATTTTTATTATATTTAAATGTTTAGGTTTTTTAATCTTTAGTGACGTGGTACACTCTAATTTATTTATAAATACTAAGCCTACAGCGTTCAATATCTATTATTAATTTGAATGGAATAGTTCATACAATGCTTACATTAAATAAATGTCTTAACCTTCTTCATTAGTTAGATCAAGGCTGCGTTAATGTTGAGTGGGGATACTGCTGGCAAACTATACATGCCATCAAGTGTAAATATCAGAATTTCATGTGGTTATAAAAAAATAATATAAAAAAAATGTTGAACGCTAGAGGTGACCCAAATACACCAAAATAATCTGTCAATATGCATGCTTGAAGTTATGTTTTCGTAACACTTAAGAGTTCCTCTAGAAAATAGTTTGAATTATTGGTCTTAATTTAGGTAGTTTCGTAAGATGGCACACCAAGGATAGGAAAATGTTTACAGTGTTAGCTCTCTTTGGCAAACATTTATTTGGTTGGATCAAGATACATCTGTATGAGTCGTCTCGATTAATTTAAATAAATCAAAACATATCGAGCTTGAAGATTTTTACTTTTCTTGAAACGTGCTAGTTTGTTGTATTTAGATAAGTTTAATTTCTAAAGCTTCGGAGTCAAGTGTGTGTGGACGTATTCATGAAGAATGTTTAAACATAATATTAGTGGTGGTGTGAATTGAAATTAATTGCTATCGAAAGTTATTTTAATCCGATATAAAATAACAATGTAAGATAAAATTGTGGGGTAAATGTAGATTTTTGACTTAATAAAGATTAGGATCCCCCCACCTATGCTGTAATCACACATTATGTTGTCATAGCCACTATGATATCATCGCATCATGATGTCACCCTGTCATCACACATATGTTGTCATTGCACCTATGCTGTGATTGCACCTATGCTGTGATTGCACCTATGCTGTCATTGCACCAATGGTGTCATTGCACCTATGCTGTCATTGCACCTATGCTGTGATTGAACCTATGCTGTGATTGCACCTATGCTGTCATTGCACCAATGGTGTCATTGCACCTATGCTGTCATAACATATATGCTGTTATGGCCCATATACTGTCATTGAACCTATGATGTCATTGCACTATTCTTTCATCGTACTTGTACTGTCATCATACCTAATCGGTCCTCATACCTTTCCTGTCGTCTCACCTACGACGCCATCACACCTATGCATTAATTGCACTAAACTTTTATTTTTTATGTTTATAACTGGCTTGGGGGTGAGGGTGGGGGTGGATTTAAATATTTTGTCATCGTGGGATTAAACCAGAACCTTTTCCTATTTATGTAAATGATTTATGGCCAAATGCCATTGTATTCATATCAGATATCCAAAGACTGCTGGGAGTACTATGTGTAGATAGTTAAATTAAACGTTTCTACGGAAGAAATATTTTATTAACTTGTCCAAAATGATTTTTGGTTTAAAATTTGCAAAAATGATGTGCCCAGTTTGTTTTACCAACCCCACCCAACCTCCCTCCCCCTGAACCACACACATATCTAAAGGGGTAGTAATGAGGAAGTGTTTTAGAGGAAGTACACTCATACTAAAATGGAGAGTAAATGGAAAAACTACAGTGATGAATTACATTTGTAACCCCCACCCCCCTCCCTACCTTCTCTAATGCACCAATTTAATATACGAACATCAACCTCCCGTCACCGATAATTTACATAGACTATGTGACCACATATGCAGATAATATGTTTAAAATAGTATTAGTCTCGGGTATAGGACTTTTGACAAATTTACTTACTTTCTTACTTACACTAAGGCATTAGGAAATTGATAGTTCACTACCACGCTCACAAAAGTACGCCACCTATCCCTATCCTGGAATAATTATATCCAGTAAATCTCATTACGCCCTATCTCTCTCAGATATAGCCAAATGTTATCCTCCCATCTGCGTCTAGGTCTTCTCATTGGTTTGCCACTCAATACCTTGAACGCGGTTCTAGAGGCTACCATTCTCACTGCATGACCTGCCCACCGCAACCTGAGAGATTTTATTACCCTTACAATGTCTGGTGAAGAGTGAAAGCTATGCATCTCATCATTATGTAGCCTCCTCCAGTCCCCATTATCTTCATCCCATTTTGGACCAAATATCTTCCGAAGCACCTTGTCTTCGAACACCCTAAATTTCTTTTCGTCATTTAAGGTAAGAGGCCATGTTTCATACCCAAAGAAAGTAACTGGTAAAATTTTGACTTTGTATATTATTAGTTTTACAATTCTTGAAATTTAGGAGAAATGCCAATCCCGTACAGATTTTAAACAATTTTATTGCAATTTTTTTTTATCTCCTAAAAATGTATTACGAAATATACACGTACAAGACTTGCACAAAACAATATATCTATAAGTATTTTTACTGATAAAATAAATGCGTAGTATAACATAATTATTATATTTTTATTTGAATCATTAGCTATTTCACATCTGTCACAGATGGTTTATCTTTAATTTTCCTCCAAGAGTCTGTGAGGTCCACAGTCTTAGTGAACATGGGCTTCCAGATGGACCACACTGGTCTGAAAGGTCTTCTCGCAATAGACTGGACCTTCGAAGGCGGGGATATCGGGGATCGAATATGAAGAAGGTATTGCCTAAATGGTTTTCCACGCCAATGTGGGTACACGCAATCTAAGTTCAACCTCCGTCATCCCTGACATATTTTTCATGATGGAGTTATCTGCAAACTTAAAGGAACATTTTTAAAATGGAAAATGTTCTCAAAATATAAATATTTCCGTGGAGAATGATCCATTTCACATCTCTAAATAACTCCACCCCCGTTTCGTTCACCGTCGACTTTGTCTCCGCCTGTCGGTCGTGCCAATGGGTTGAACCACCTCTGAGAACGTCCAATCTTGGGCTTCTTAGGAATCCTCAAATTTTCTCGCTGGGTACTGTTGCATCAACCATAAATCTCCTCTCCTCTCCACATATCCCCTCTTCCCAAACACCCGCACATTCCGGAATATTTGGCCGCGGGCCATTTGGGCGGGGTGTTTCCCCACTGGCACACTCATAGAGGCCGGGCTACACTAAGAACTTTGGCAAGGAGACGGAGCCCGGGGGTCCTTTTGAAAACCAAGGCCACACTGCTAAAATTTGTTTTGATTGGTATCTGTGGACACGTTGGAATAAATAATAGGATCATCTACTTTAATCTTACGGGAACGAAATAATTGGGGTTTAGAATCCCAACCACGCGTTGTTTTTCCTCGGTAGGTTTCCCCTCTTACCCTCCAATCAAATTTGGTTACACTTCCTCTAAAACCAAACCTTCCTCATCTATACCATATTAGCAACAATAAATAAATGGCCTACGGTGCACCACACATACTTTCTCATTCCTTGATCTTAAAATATTTACTAAGAACTCATAAGATTTTGTGAAACGAAATACTATATATTACTAAGGAACCACTTCATCATAAAGCATAAATGAAATAATAAACACTGTTACAGAAAAGTTGAGAAATGAGGAATATCTCTGTCAACTGAAGAGCACAGCAGTACATTTTCTGTTTTCAAAGAGCTCCATAAAAATGTATATATTGGCTTATAGTTCAGAAACTATTGGTTTAAAATAGTATATTCTAAAATATTTTTAATATTAGCTGCTATAACTTTACATTGGCAAGATGTCACTTATCTCAACGAGTGTGGAGATAAGATCAACATTGGGAATGTCTGATTTTGTAAGCTATCCTTCAAGTTATTTTCATGGGAAATCAAGGATTTACATTTTGTTTGTAATTTTAAACAATGTCTAGATAAAAAAAAAATATCAACGATATTATAACGAATTTGGAGAAAATGGAATTTTTCTTACTTTTTTTTTCCTTCAGGAAACTACCACTAATATTAAGGTTAGTTATATAATTTCCAAAACTCCTCGGGTAACCCTATGAAACCCTTAGATTCAAAGTTTTGGCCCAATTGGTAAAATGGTTTCGACTCTAGCCCGAGATATTGACAAACAAAAAGACAGACGGCATCGTGAAAAACACTTTTTCAGTTTTGGGCTCATGAAACGTCGACATATTTTGTCGAATTATTGAGTTCAATTTTTTTGGCGATTCAAATATTTCTTTCTCCGAAGGGTCGAGGGAAAGTAAAAATAATTGGGAAGCTTGACATGTAATTTAACTTGAACCAACAATTTTGGAACTCATTTAAACTAGGATTACATTTTTTTAACCTGTACACACTGATTTAACCTTGAAAAGATTTTACGTGAAGTTTTCCATTAATGAATTTTAATTAAATGTATTTTTAAAAAACCTGTTTTTTCCAATAGTTAATTTTCATTTCTTTGGAAACGTTCACCGAGTTCAACATTACAACAAAAGAGTAGGGTGTGTTCATATCATTAGAGCTGTCATCTACACCACCAACATATTGCTAAATAGTGCTTTTTTTAAATCTTTTTAACAAACACAGACCACATACCCGCACGTCAAACACGCCATACACACAGGGGGCTGTTGA
Organism: Timema douglasi; assembly: GCA_901482245.1. Classification (NCBI taxonomy): domain Eukaryota; kingdom Metazoa; phylum Arthropoda; class Insecta; order Phasmatodea; family Timematidae; genus Timema; species Timema douglasi. The sequence goes on along the minus strand of CABEEJ010003012.1, from coordinate 50,192 downwards.
GCATATAGGACATAGTTGTTATCTACTTAATTTGTCAAGTACAATCAACGTTTTAAAAATAAAATATCAAGAATATATTATAAAAAGTTATATATATATATATTTAATTATATTATCTAAATTATAGTTAAACACGTATTTTTTCTACTGAAGGAACTGTATTATTGACCCACTTTGGTGGCCACATGGTCTAATGCGCTACTCTTGCGTTAGATTAGACAGGTAAAAAACTATCTGGGGCACTGAGGTTGTTTTTCTCTTAAATGGTTTTAAACTCTCCCTCCACGCAAATGCGGGTGCGCTTCCTCTGAATTAAACCTTTATAAACCCCTAACCCATTAGTGTAGCCCAAATAGTGAGTTTGACTGGGTGTTAAAAAACTGTATTATTAATTGTTCTAAAAAAAAAGTACTGGTTTTTAGACAAGTTGGTCTTAAACTAAGACACTAGCACTTTTCAAAAAATACTTTGTATGTTGTAAAAGTTAGAGGTTATTGGCCGTAAAATGGGGCAAGGCCATAGCCAACCCGCCAAGGACTATTCGTTAAGATCATCGAGTTCTGTAGAAAGAAAAACAAAACAAAAACGACGACACACAAAACATCCTGATATAATCGTAGTTATTTCAGTATCAACACATTGATACCACTTCTCGAATATTAATCACTTCCAAAATGGTCTAACATAAGTCACGTTGTTTCGACACCGCCTAATAATCCCCTTCCCCCACACCCTCCAAACCATAAAAAAGTCACAGCTGTTTAGAGCCTCCCATTAGATTTAGAGACGTTTTGGCCCAAGTTATCATTTTTATATATATTTTTCTTTTTTTCAAAATAATAGGCCTGCTTCCTCATGACACCCACTAACTTCTCTAAGCTCGTGAACTAATGTTAGAATAGAATATAAATAAACGCTTTCACTTTATTCTTGCAACATTTTATGAACCATTTATAGAGGGTATGATTAAACTAATTTTAAGATATATTCATTACAATAACATCCGAAATGATGGTCACATGGTCTAGGACTAGGTTATCAGTGATAAGAAGGTAAAGGTTCAAATTTTGGTCGTTTGCATTTGAAGGTCCTAGGGCTATGATTTATATCTATATGTCCAGCATCACTTCGGGCAGAGGTATCTCGCATTCGCGTGGAAGGAGAGTGGAAAAATTTAAGTAAAACCATCCCAAGTACACCCGACCGGCAGTCAAGTATATTGTGAGTGAAGTCTTTTACCATTCGGACACCAAAATGGGCCTAAAGTTCTATTCACATATTCACCGAAAATATATATCATAATCTGCTTAAGTCATGCAGCAATTCACAAGGTCTTTGTTGACCCATGATACATTGAAACGCAAACTTAAAACAGCTGATTATCAACATATTTTAATTTCTAGTGAATAAACATATTTCGTATTTTAGATCATTGTTACGATGGGTGTTTTAAAATTATAATGGTGTTTCGGGGCACAATCCAATACATCAATGCACAAGTTTTACAGTAACGGGTTATTATTTAACTCTCCTCACAAAATCCAGCGAAGCTGTCTGCTCTGCTTACTTCTAGCTCTACAGCGCATGCGCACTGATTTGAGAGGGTTGGATTTGAGATTTGACTGGGAAGGTATCAGGAAGAGAGGACAAGTAGAGATGATTTTAACTTTATCAGAACAGCTCGCACCAATGAGGTAGAAGCCTCGTGATTGGCTTAGAAGGCTTCACGTAACCCTGTATCTGTCCTGCGCTGGTTTTTCGGCGAACATAAATCCACAGTTATTCGGCGATAAGCCACATCGGTGGACACGTGAACTAAATGTCAGACCCCTCTAGTTATGTTTACCGGTAACGGGGAGGTTGAGGTTGGAATTATGATTATGTGTATCTGAGGGTACTTTCCTCTAAATTTTCACTCTTTTCACCGTCTAATGCTGGGTAATTTCTTCTAAACTTTACCGCATTAATCTCTTTTCGCGTCAGTCCGGACGAGACAGAAAATTATATATTTAAAAAAAATAAAAGGGTCAAATATCGATACCTTCGTTCTAGTGGCCTCTATAGAGAAAAAAAATCAAAATTTGTTAAGAGTATATCTGTGAATATCATCTTTGTTCGGAGCCAGGGTTATTGAGTTAAATTTCCAAAGATGCCAAAAGATAGGACCTCATATTTAAAAGTAATTAATTTACGGTAGGAGAACTAGATGTTATGTTGGTTCTAAAAAAATTAGATAGTTTGGATAAGAAAAATAAAATAACCTGCTACTCGCATCAGTGGACATATAATCATCAATCTCGTTTTTCCTGATTAGCCAGTGACGAGGAGGTTGGACATAAAATCCGAACGGGTGTAGGGAAGAAGATATATCTTTCCAGTTTCCCTTCCTGAAAGTAAAGCTACATTTCCTCTCAAACATGCTTTCCTCAGTTCACCACCTCATCACAGTAAAGGCATTTAATTCAAATTTATAATAACTAGAAGTTTTTTTTTAAACATTTAAATAAATATTTTTTTTAAATGTAATATAGCCCTGTACTTAAAATAGATCTCATCGGACCGCTGTGACTCCCAGTTATCTCACCTGCACCCCCTCCCAACCCCCACCCCTATTTCCATACCTATCCAGAGGTCGTGTTAGAGAAACTTCTTCAGTCGCGTGGATATAGCCACTCAATATTCCAAGGAATTCCAGACATCATTTCAAGAGGTATTACACGGCCATATTTCTTTGATGTAAGTTCTTTAAAAGATGAAATCTGATGTACCATTGATGATTCCTCAAATATCTTTTCTAAAATAAAATATTTAAAAAAAATCTAATAGAATATTTTATACTGTAAGGTTTTATCAAATAAAATTACATTTTCTGAAAGTTTAACCTGGTTACACTAAACGGCTAAAAATTGTATTTGTAAAGTATGAAGAAAATATTTTCTTATTAAACACAAATTCCACAATTATATAATTTCTTAAGTCTATGTTTTTACTTTTGTGACCACATTTTTAAAAGTTTTATAACCCTTTAGTAAATATTTTATATGATTCTTAATGCTAAGCTTCAACATTCTTTATGAGCAAGCGGCTGTTTTTCAAATTTTATTTCTAGCACCGCGTCTTACTTACTATTCAGGCTATACGCATATGTAATAATTACACTAGGTGGTTAAAGAAGAAGAAGGTTTAATTCAGAAAAAGTGTACCTCCAATTGCGTGGAGGAAAAGTGGAAAACCATTTAAGAAACACCCTTCTCAGTATACCCAACTGGGACTCGAGTCCCAACCCTCCAGGCTTCCTGTTATTGGCAGTCCAGTATATTGCGAGAGTGACGCCTTATATTATTATTATTATTATTATTATTATTATTAGCACCGCGTCTTACTACCCGTTCGGGTTATACGCACTTACGCTAATGTGTAATGGTAGGGTGATTGTGAGATGAAATGGAGGACCTACAGTTTAACGTGGAATCCGAACCACGGTGGAGGCCTGGCATTCCCCACATTCACAAGATGTCTTGTCAGAGGTGAAGGAAGGGTTTGGTAATCGGATAAATCTGTGCCGGGACCGAGGATTGAACCCCGGCCGCCAGCATAGAAGTCTGACACCTTACCCCTAGACCGCCAGGTCACCAACGCCTCAGTCCATGCAGCAACTGACGCGCGTAAACAGTTATTCATTACGTCTACTAGCACATTTTCGAGCCCACAGAAAACCATTTCACATTTTTATTTTTTATTTTAAGAAACAATCACCGCTTCGCTGGCCGTCTAGTCTGATACGTCACTTTCGCAATATACTATACTGTTGAGACGAGGAGATCGGAGTTTGAGCTCTAATGGTTGTAATGAAGGTAATTTCCCCTAAATGTTTCCCCCAATCTCCATCCACGAAAATTCTGGTACACTTCCTCTAAATGCAACCTTCCTAATCCTTAACTCATTAGCCTAATTGATATATAAGTGTATAATCCGAAAGGGTAGTAAGACGCGGTGCTAAAATATAAACAGCCACAGTCGAAGCAAAAAAACAAAAAAAAAGGACCGTGTGACTCGGTTCAGTTTTGCTGATTGGATATACTGTATTCAAACTGTGACAGAAATGGAAATGGAATATACTCTAATAACACATTTTACCAAAGACGTTGCCAAAACATTTGTATAATATTTTATAACTTAATTAATATTTTTGTTTTATAAAATAAATATCAGGATGAAATACCGCCTTTAGAATCTCTTACATTTTCTGAAACATATATACCAGGCGTTGACTATAATTGTGATTTTTTTCTATAAATTTACATTTATTCCTAAAATTCAACACTTCCTCACCATTCTAGAAAAAATATAGAATAAGTGAAATGTACAGTTTAATTTTATCATAACATTATCGATTACCACCGATCAAGGTTAATTTGGTCACTATATTATTTGAAAGTATTTGATATAACCCGCCTCGGTGGCGTGATAAGTTAACGCGCTAGTATCATGTTGAGCTAGTTTGCCGAGGACGGGGAGATCAAGGTTCGAATCTCGGTTGGCTGAACTGGGGGTAGTTTTTCCTAAAATGGTTTTCCACTCTCCCTCCACGAAAAGGCGGTTTCACTTCCTCTAAATTCAACTTACCAATTCTTAATCCATTATCGTAATTAGTACTTAAGCGTATAACCCAAATAGTTAGTAAGAGGTGGTGCTAAATTAAAAAAAATACTTGATATAACTAAGCGTTTAGAAGAAGGATACACTTTTAATAACGTTGTAGTTTTTTCACGCAATCGACTGAAAATTCCCACGAGATTGACTCATTTCTGACCTCCGATATATAGAGGATTTTGGAACCTCATAGCCCAAACTGCACATATTGTTTGTTTGAACCAAATGTAATACCAAATTCTTAGACACTTTCATCCAGAAAACTATGCTAGTACCATTTAATTTTATTAAATTTTCAGCGTACAGCACCGGGAGAGCAAAGATGTCAAGCGTGCGTGTACAACAAGTTGCATAGGAGTTACGCGCATGGCACTGAACATATAATAATGGAAAGCACTTTCTGTGATGTAGGACTATTAATGATAACCCTAAGAACGTATTCCCATTTCTAAATGGACTGATGTGTTGTTTACTATTATTTGTGGTATGATCTGCTATCGTGCTCCAAGATGTCGAGGCGTGTAATGGAGGCATGCTTGAACAGCTTTGCTCTCCCGGCGCTGTTGACCGAAACTTTGAACACAATTTAATGGTACTAATATAGTTTTCCGAATGTAAGTATACAGGGATTTTGTATTAATTTTGGTTGAAACAAACTATATGTGCAGTTTGGGTTATGATTTTCCAAGCAACTTGTATAAACCATGGAGTGTTTTCAACATTCACTCGCCACTGGCCGTGTTATATATGTTTGCCACTGATCCATTGTGTCTATACGGCTGGATAGGGATGGGCGATATATCACTGACTGTGATTTTTTCACCGATACCATTTGATCACTGATACTCCCAGTTACTCGATCTCAAAAGTATCGGTGATTGAGATATCAGTGATCGGAAATACTCGAATACTCGAAATACTCGCAATACTCGAGCTACGGAGCTAGTATTGCTTCTTTTTCTAGACACTCGAATAAATACTCGCTTCACGGCCTTTGTTATTCTTTTATTTTTTATTTTCTACCAACTAATTGAGAATCGACCTTATTGACTGGCATGTTTTACGTGTTATTTCTATTTAAAACACTTGATCTCTTAGAGCTCATTTATCAAAAACAGTATAAGATTGCTACGTAAAAATGACTTTGTTGTTAAGAGAAAAATTCAAAAGCAAGCTTACTAAGCAAATCACATTTCGGATTCTCTTTAAAAGTAGGCTACGAAAAAAAAATCACATAACACAAATTACATAACAGTTCACTATAAAATACTAAATAACATATTTTATTTCTCAATTGTATTAAACTTCTTAAAACGCATACTTTTGTATTGACTGTACATTAGTCAGGCAACACGAAACCCGGAGATTAGGTAGCTGTATGTCAATAATGTCAATGTCAGTGCCGACAGAAAGAGCTTATGTTAAGTCTTTAAGTATCGAATTCCATTGCAAGCCACCAAACTTCCAAGTAATTAGTTCTCCTTTCAAGTTCCAACAGACAACCGAATGTCATGGGATTATTCGAGTAAATACCCAGTACTCAGAAATACTCCATACTCCATACTCGATTGTACGCGCCTACTCGGACAGCAGCTAAATACTAACAGTGAAAAATAACTGGTATAGATCACTAATATTTTAAAATCACAGTCACTGTATTCACTGATAACGTAAAATCACTGTTTTTCCCATCTCTACGGCTGGAATCCCCTAAGATATCGCGAGACTGACAAATGGTCCGAAATATCATGTGTACTACTATTTTCTTTTATTTTTAAGAGCCATTTTATACGAGATGTTATAACTCTACAGAATACGAAATGAAGCATATTATATTAATTACACCAATGAGCTAGTACTAGAGAAGGTAGAATATGAGGATACATGTATTCAATTTGCAGGAAGGGATATTGGGAAATTGAAGAATAATATGTAAATAGTTTATTAAAATAATACTTTTTAAATTAATGACTCCCTGTCAAAGCCTTCCTCCAGATCACTTAAAATAACAACATTTTCAACATTTTGTAATTCTTAATTCCATACTGATAAGTTGACAACAGTAGTCACAGCTGATGAGGTGAAACAGTTCAGTAGTTTCTGAGTGCGAATCCCAGTGGTTTGATTTTACACATTGTCCTCATGATAGATTAGTCTTTTACGGATTATTAAATGATATATTTTATTGTTTTGTTTTGACCTGCAAAGAGATATTATTTCCTATAAAAGAAACAAACTCTCAAAATACATACAAAAACAAACTCTTTTTTAAAACTAATTAATATAGCCAACTTTTAATTTTTAATTCCAATAGAGCTTTTCGTTTTCTTTTAAAATCCAACGGAATATTTTAAAAAATATGAATATTCTTAAAATGGTGGGTATATATTAAAATAAAAAAATATGAATGTTCTCAAAAAATGATATTTTTACATTTTTCAATAATTTATGTAAGGATTATCAAAACAAAGTGAAATTTCAAAGAAAAAAATAAGAGGCCGTATTTGTAGAGATTTTTTGGTAACAATTTGATTTTAAAGGTATTTCTTAGTATCTCACTTAATTTTCGAAATAAATTTAAAGTGTTTATTTTAAGAGAAAAGCACTCTTTTCCCCTACAATATTTATGATCACCCGATGAAATTCTATGGGATGTACTCGCCATATCAGTATACATCTCAAAAGAAAAGTTTTTCTCAGAAAATCTACCTTTTTAATCTTCGTAGGAAACCATTGCCATTTTGTATATTTTAAATTTTAATCTATTTTCCGGGAGAGAGAAGGTTGAAGTCTCATTTTATGTTTTCGCACAGGTTTTTAAGACCGAACTAGTCTGTGATACATTGAGATAGTTTGTGTTTGTTGTGCACCACGTCTTGCTCTAGGGTAGGTGACTACGTAAAGTATAGAATAAAATTCCAGCATGAATCTAATTTTCCTGGCAAAAAATAAATTAATGCTTTTCCTAATATTTTTAAAATGATATTTTTCCAGTTGTGAAATTTCGAACGAAGTTGTTTATCCAGGAAACTGTTTTGAAAAAGGGCTGCTGCGTACGCAGACAATTTTTTTGTAACTAAGCAATATGTTTTGAAGCTTTGTGATCTTGACGTAAAAAAATAATTAAATCCAATGAACAACATGCCTGCAGGGAGACAATTAAGAATTGTAAATTAATCCAAACTGTTTTTCCTGGAAATTTAATACAATATTGAGTTCAAAAAAATATGTATGAGTCTCCACGAACGCCTCGAGAACCGTTATCTATTTACAGTAGAAAATTATTAGGGAATTTAATCATGGAAAAAAGTATAATTATCTTTGCTGTTACAGGATTTATAGGGAAACATATCATTTAATGCTTGACAAGAGAAAGATATTTAATAATTACGCGTGATTAGAAATAAACTACTTACCTAAAATTGTGTGGTAATTTAGGACAAATATCTTTATTTAAAGGTGATTTTTTTAATGAAAAAAGTTCTGGAAATCAATTTGTGATGTAATCGTTAGCTTAGGGGCTATTCAATATGAATTGAATTCCTAAATGTTATTTATAATCCATTCACGGTAGGAATTGACTTCTGAAAGGTCTTTTTCCCTACCATAGATCTATTATATAGTAGGATATTGGTAGGAAAAAAGACCTTTCAGAGAGTAATTCTTACCGTGAATGGAATATATCAATGTGGTTTTCACATCTTACTGGCGGTAAAACGGGTGAATTAGCAATAAACTACTCTCCCATTTGTTAATAACCTGGTAATATAGTGTAAAAACCTTTTAGGAAGTACTGTGAATTAATAAACATACAAGATTTATTTTATGTTAACATTTATACCACCCACTTTGGTGGTCAAATAATCCAAGGCGTCATTCTATCAATAGACTGGACTGATGAAGTTTCAGATAACATATCACTAAAATTCTGGTCGGGTCTACTGAGGGGGTGATATATCCTAAATACTTTTCCACTCTTCTTCCACGCAAATTTGGGTACACTTCTTCTATATACAGCCTACCTTATCTCTAACACATTAGCGTGATTAGTTCATAAGCGTATAGCCCAAACGAATGGTAAGATGAAGTACTAAATAAAATATAAATACCATTTTAATATATTGTTATGTTATTTCATAGGTATTTATTATTTTTATCAAAATTGTCGGCTTAATATCACATAATTTGACCTATAACTAAATGAAAATAGATTTTGTAGCTTTATTAGTGGTCTGCTACTGGTATTACTGCCATTATATTATTATGCGAGTTTTAAAAAAATTGTAAGACACAATCGCAATAACATTTTCATATTGTGTGTCATAGCTTCGAAGAAAATTCTCAAAATTAGTTTTTTAGTAAAATAGGCTTAAATAAGCTTAACTAAAAAAAAACATTATCTTGTTTATTACAATAAACACTTTTTATTAATAAATATATAAGCAAATTGTTGAAATTTTTTTTAGTCATTTCTAGTTTAAATACTAAATAATTTGTAAACCACTCTAAAATTAATTGTAATTTGTAAAAATAAAAATGTATTTATTACTCATCATGGAAAACTACTCCCAGATACTCATTTTGAACTCATATTTTTAAGGGCAATTTTGAAAAATTTCATATTTCCTATAATTTGTGTAGTTGAACTAACTATATATAAAAAAAAATCAGAAAAAGAAAGACACATTATTCATTATCAAAACTATTCAAAATTTACAAATATCACTATTCAGTAAACTACTAGCCCAATAATAGAGTATACAGTGGTATTTTGGACATCATCGACTCTCTGGATATCCATTTAAAACAAAAAATAAATTAAAAACACCCTTAAACCAATGATTATTACCCCAAAAAGAAGTATATGGTGCTATTTTTTATGTAAAAGAATCCAAATAGACTCATTTGTAACTAAATCATTAATGCTATTTTAAACTTATTTTAAATTTTCAATAAATCTGTATTTTGTAAGCTACCTTTAAATGAATTTTTACTCAAAAAATAACTATACAGTGCAATTTTTCTTGACAAACACCCCCAATGTATCCATTTGACACCAAATTGTTGGAGCCATTTTTCAAATATTTCAAGTTTTTTTTTAAATCTCTCTTCAGTAAACTATCTATAAATGAGTTTTAAACGTGAAAAAAATTAAACATAGTTATTTGTCATAACATACAATATCCAGATATGAACATTTTGAACAATATATTTGGAGCTGTTTACGATTTTATTTCAAATTTTCAACATTTTTCTCCATCAATAAACTACCCTTCAACAAACTTTTGTCAAAAAAAAAAAACACTATAAAATGATAGTTGTCTTCTCACTAAAATCCTCGATGTGCATTTTAAACAAAATTGTTAGAGCCATTTCCGAAAATGTGTAGTTCAATAAAATCACTCCTTTAGTGAACTGGCCTTAACTAAAGGGCAAGGGTAAAAAAAAGTTTTTGGTATAGCCCTATAAAATTTAAATACAGTATCAAGTTTGAAAAAAATGAAACCGTTTTGGATCCGTGGCTAAGGACAGACTGACGAACAGACGGACATATAAGGGGACAGACAGCACTATCATTTTTGGTTTCGGGTTTACAAAAAACGTAAAGCTTCATCATAATCTTGAAATAATTTATTTTAAAATTACAATACTTTCTCTAGATATGAGAAAGTAAAATGGTACTGTTCAATTGAACTTACTCTCTCGTGTAACCTGCCGTTTGAAACAAAAATTTCAAAAATGAGTCATGATTAAATCACCCCTGAAGAGTTTTTCATAAGAAGAATTAATCTATAATTTTGTTTCTCATATGAAAGACACTGGTCAAATATACATTTGAACAAAATCGTTATAACCATTTTTGAAACATTTTGATTTCCCAAAACTTATTTATTTGTAAATTACCCTTAATTTAAAAACTAAAATCATGATTTTTCCTCGAGGTATGACCATAAAATATTTAAAATTCATATTTTAAGGAAATATATTAAAGCGTATCGGCTGTAAGCCCAGGCAAATATATATACACACAGACCTAGGGACATTAAGGAATCCTATTTTTTGAGTTCGGAAACAAATAAAAAGTCATGATACATATTAATATCGAGGCAGAGACTTTTCACGATTATTTGTATGAGAAATGAAAAAAAAAAAGTCTTCTGGATTGTTTACTAGTTATGTAACGTTAAGGAGAGAGTTAAAGAGGTTATGTAAAATTTCATATAACACCTGGTGACACGTGTCTAGGCAGTACGTCTTCTTAGCTAGACATTACACTTTTCAGACTTCGATCCCCAGTTAGGTTTCTTTTATCAAATGGGTATGCTCTGAAACGTTAAAAAAAAACTAGGCTTAGATATTGCGATTGTAATTAGGTCACAAGTTCAAATGTTACAATATTTAGGGACAAACATTATCACAACTTGTTTTAAACTAATAAAAACTTTAACCAAGCTAAAATGTGACACAAAAATAAACTCTTAATATTTTAATGAGGTTATCATTGTATATGTGTGACTTTAAAAAATTATATATTTTAAAATAAATTAAGGATACAGGAAAAAGGGGAGGTGGGAATCACATTACACAGATTTTCCAGGACAATAACTTCTAGATCTTAAAAACCTTAAGGATCCCAGCTGATACTTTTTTTAATCAATTTAAATGTGACCGATACTTCTTTTAAGCATAATCTAAATTGATTTGTTTTTAGCACCATGTCTTACAGTTCAAGCTATACACCTACGTACTAATTACACGAATGTGTTAGGAATTAAAAAGGTTTTAATTTATAGGAAGTGCACCAGTATTTGCGTAGAGAATGAGTGAAAACCCGTTTAGGGAAAACCACCCTCAGTATATCTGACAGGTATTGAAACCTGATATCCCCGTCTTCAGCAGTCTAGTCCAACACGAGATTAGCGCGTTAGACCCCGTGACCACCAAAGTGAGTTGAATTAAATCAGAAGGGTATTATGATTTTCTAATATATGGAAGCACTAACTCAATTTGAGTGAAAATTGGACCTTCCTCCTTTTTTACCTGTACCTTCCAAATATTTTCTTATAATTTTGTTCAGCATTGGTCAGCCTTATATATGTTTAAAATCATTTTATTCAAGCATCACGATTATTTTTAGTCCAACACCAATAAATATGGCAGGCTCACTATTATAAGGGAAACCAAAGGGTTTATGTTTTTTTTAAATCGTCAAATAAGTTCCCGATTATTCATCTATCATTTATTTGGACGATTATTCCTACAAAATAGTAGGCTGGATGGAGGTAAGAAAATCTATAGATTTATTCGTTTTGGCCTAGGTGTCCAAATTTGGTATTAAATGCATATATTAATATAATAATGTATTTAGCACCGCGTCTTACAGGGTTATACACTTTAAGTACTAATTACGATAATAATTGGGAATTGGGAAGGTTGAATTAGAGGAAGTGAACCCGAATTGCGTGGAGGGGGAGTGGAAAACCATTTAGGAAAAACCACCCCCAGTTCATCCCCAGTTCACCCGACCGAGATTCGAACCTCGATCTCCCCGTCCTCGGTGGTCGAGCTCAACACGACTCGCGCGTTAGCCAACTACTTCACCGAGGCAGGTAAATTCATATATTAATTCAAAAATTTTTACTAATAAAATGAGCCAATAGAACAACAGACATATACGGTCATCACATTGATAGAAAAATATTGCTGAAATATTTCAAAGTTTACCCAGGTTTATATGTTTTTCTCTGTTGATTTAAAGGAGCTATAAATTGAAACGAATGAAAATTTTTTAAAAAAATCCACACATTGAATACAAAGAGGTTGGAACGTAGAGCAATAAAATTGAATAAAAGTCCTTGACCTAGATTTCACCACGATGCTGTAGGTGCCTGTTAAATGTCACATCGGCGCGACATGTTTCATGGATGCGCATTTGTTTCAGATTTCCAGTTTTTACAAACGCACCGCTCTTTCTGAATTATGTATTTATTTATGACAGTATCTTCTAGCAGGTCTCTAGGCAATCTCATTCGCAAGACAGCAGTAACCTTCATGCAGCTCATGTTGAATATAGGTCAGGTCACACACTCAGTAGGAGGTTTTGACGGAGAACAAATTAGTTAATGCTCAGTCAGGGGCGTCATACAATGTTTGGGAGTTTATTAAAAGTGAGCTTAAATTATATTTATAAATACTACTGATATTAGGATTATTGTAGGGTATAATTATAAGAGAATTAAAATATAATTTTTTTGAAAAAGACATCGAAAACATTTTATGTAGTCTGGTGGTAAGATTTCCTTGCTACGGATATAGAGGTCCAGGGTTTGATCCCGGGAAATTTCAGGATTTTTATGTAAAGCAATGGGTCTGAAATGGGGTCAAAACTCTGCCTCGTAACGATAAATGAGACGCTACTTGAAAAAATAAATAGCAGCTCTGGTCTAGAAAACTGAGATTAACTGTAATGACTACACAACACCCCCTATCAGCAAATCTTGGAAACGTAATCGCTAACGGTGGCGGCCGGTTATTCGAGATAGCTCGCCTTTGGGCTCCCACCATGGAGTTTTTTATTAGTGTTATTTTATATGTATTGATAATATCTACATTAAACGAATGCTACAGCACACATTACTTGACGTATGAATATAACTAAGCTACTGTATTTAAGTAACTTTTATAACTATCAATCGCCATTTCCACCAGAATCCTACTATAGGCTTGTCTTACCCGAATATGGATGCAAATGGACTGAATCTCATCTAGTATGAGCTGTCATTGATGGGAAGATCAAAGTTTGAATCCAGACAGGGTGAACTGAGAGTATTTTTTCTCAAATAGCTTCCCTCTTTATAAAAATAATGAGTGTACTTTTCCTCTAAAAAGGTACCTTTTTAATCTCTCTTCAATAAGCGCGATTAAAATTCGTATGACTCGGACGTATATTAAGACTCAGGGGNTATATTAAGACTCAGGGGGGGGGGGGATTTAAATAATAGAACATTGCATCTTACTACTCGTTCGGACTATGCTAATTTGTACTAATTATGTTAGTGGATTAAGGATGAGGAAGTTTGAATCAAGTGTAAGTGTACACACATTTGCGTGGAGGGAGGGTGGGAAAACATTGAAGAAAAACAAGCTGAATACATCCGATCGGGATTCGAGAACTGATCTCCTCGTCATCTTGACATCTTTGACTATTCGGCCACCGAAGTGTGTAATAATACCCACATTGTCATCGCAGTTAAGTTTATGCTCGTGTGCTTGGATTAAGCTTCATTCGGGAAGCCGGGGGCTCAATTTTTAGCACGGAGTACTAAATATTTTTATATTTAAAATGTATGGTTAATCATCTATTTGCGGTGCCTTTATTTGAAATTCATTTCTATACTATATTCTCTTAACTGAGTCAGCTTAACTCGATTATAGGAGCAAGTTAAACTCTTAAAATTCATCTTCCTCAACCTGTGTCATAAAATAAGACGTGTTGCAAATAACTCTATATAAAAGTAGTTCCACCTCAAATAACAGCTGCTAACACTCACACAACCGATGGGAACTTGATCAAAAATATCAGTTTGATTTGTCAATTATGGTAAAGTTGTGGTTTGGATCTCAGCTGAGTGTACTGGAGTGTTGTTTTTTAATATTATCATAAGCTCCTTCAAAGCAAGTGTGGTTAACTTTTTTCTAAATTAAACCTTCATGATCCCGGCCCAATGATTCTAAATATATTGCTATGCAGTCCGAACGAGTAGTAAGACCTGGAGCACATAAAAAAATAAGCATCCCTTTACCGATTACAAGCATCATCATGCTTTTTTTTTTTAAATAAATACATTCATAAAAGCAATTTTTTTATAAATCAAAGAGATTAAGGGAAAGTTTATTCACTTAGGGCTATTTCACGATACATTTCGGAAGGATTAAAGACACAAATATGAATTTTTTCACAAATATTATGTTTGAAAAAAGCCCTTTAAAAAAATCTTAGCTATGATGCATCGGGTGTAAAGACGCCCTTAGATACAACTGTGATCTATCCTAAGCTATTGAAATTTTTAAAAAATACATGATTTATTTTAGTTAAATTATGAAGTTTGAGGCAAAATAAACTAATTACAGGTACAATTTTTTCTCACGTAACATTTACAAATATATCATAATTTATTAAAAAACAACTTCGTGTTGTTTTTTCAACAAAATTGTTACACAGACCTAAATAATTACAAGTGATTATTTTGGATATTATAAATGTTTGTTTTAGAGATTGTTTCCAATTTTTTTGGAATATCTTCATTACTCCAAAAGATAAAAGATTTACATCTTTCCCAGATCTCATGGGCGTTGGGATTCCTTGCCTTTATGCATGCGCTTGCTGGCGAATATATTGAGAAGAGCTAGACAACTCGAGTACTATAAATTCGCAGCTATTAAAAATGCATGGCAGGCCTTTTACGCGCCAATGGAACAATTCTCCCTTCTGTCCTTTTCTCATTAGATCTTCTCTCATTCCTTTCACCTTTTTCCTCAATCAGGCTCCCAAGATAATTTATGTCATGCCCTTTTCTTAACTTTACTCCGTATAACTTTATAGCTTTACTAGGCCTGATCCTCTACATTATCAATACCATCGCTGCACACTTCTTCATACTAAATTTCATTTCACACTCCTTCACTTCCTCATTTCATTCCTGTAGCTGCTCCTGTAATTCCTCTTTCTTATCCCTAAATACCATTAAGTCATCAGCGAACAACATGGCTTTGATTCTTTCCTTCCAGAGTTTTCCTGCCACTTTATTCATGACCATTTTCATTGATATTACAAATAGTAGTGGTGAAAGGGCGCTTCCTTGATTCACTCACTTATTTTGTATTGGGTATTAAAGGGGTAGGAGTCCTGACGGAGTAGTGACGTGCAATCAGGATGAGAAAATTCCTATGGTACAAAGGAGGACAAGGACTCCCAAAATGTAGGACATTCAGTACAAATTTAGGACACAAGTTAAAGAAAAGAACGTTAAGAAATTAGGACGCTTGCTGTGATTGGTTGCTGACGGAATACAGGCGACCCCGATAGAAATCACTAATCTTATCACATGAACACCGCGTAGTAAGTTTGCCGACGAAAACGCACGATGACTGCTATTGATAGCAGAATTTATAAATGCGGGATCACTTCGAGGAAAATAGCAAAAAAAAAACAGACAAATTTATTTATTTAGTCAAAAATGGAGGACATTTTGACATTTTTGAAAGTTTCTGCCGGACACTAGACAAAGGGTTGAAATGTAGGACATGTCTGAGGAAAAGAGGACATCTGGTCACCCTGCGCGCTATACAAGGAGCCCAACTAGCGTGTTCCACTTAGCCTCTCCTACTCAATCCTAATCCCACCGCCAAGTGGTGTACCCCAAGATCTTAGTGAACCTAGTGGAGGTTGGGTCGAACCCCAGCGGAAACCAGGCAGACTAGAGACAGGAAACTGGTCAGGACCAAAACCAATAATCATGGTACAGGGTCTGACCAGTTGTCTCCCAGCTTGGTTGGCTGGGAATGTAAGGGTGGTAATGATGAGCTAAGTCATCATCAGCATCCATAGCCTCAGTTAGGGAAAGTTACCACCAAGAGAAGGTCTACCTGATGACCTTTAAGTGACAGCCCCGCTACTCAGGTGTAGGCCACGACAGGATTAATAAGCTGGTGGCTGAAACAAAATAAATTACTCGATAAAATAGAATAAAGGGGCCTAATCTGACACTGAAAGCTAAAAAAACTTTATAAATTAATGTTATTTTCACCCATTCATACAAGTCATATGATCTGTCATACTTGATAGATCAGCACCATTATAATAACACTAATAATATAGTAAAATGTACCATTGTTGGTCACAAAAAGATTCTTTTATTGTTTGATAAGTATCCGTTCTATAAAAATTGGACAGTATTTGTGAACAAATGGCTCTACAACTGTATTGTGTATTGCATATTCAATTGGTTTCGGATATACAAATTGATTGGTGTTTTAAATGTACAAGTGATAAATTACTTTGAATGAAAACTATGTCAAAGTGAGTGGATTTTTTAATACGCTATATAAAAATTGGAATTCACCGGGGTTACATGTTATGGTAAGTTTTCTTTTGTTTTTGGTTCGGTCTATTTGTGTAATGTTCGAGATTATTTTTTTTATAAAAGGTATCGATGTCCCCGTGAATATATATTTTTAGTGAAATATGAAGTGATATTTCAGCTGATAAGTACGTGAGATAAAACGTTTAAAAAAAAATTAAATCATGAATTAGAAACAAAAATATATTATTACTACATTGTACATAGTAACGGTATGAAAATGTCAAAGAAATAAAAGCTCTTTGTGATTGTTTATTCACCCGCATCAATCGGAATGAGTACTATAGGTCTAGCCTGGTTTATCGATTACGGAAAGGTGAAGGTTCTGTGAAAGTTTTTCCCTCTATGCAAGCTCTGATATATTTATTCTAAATTCTGCCTTATCTCTACCCGGTTAGAGTAATCAAATAAGTAAATCCCGGTCGGTTGGACCGGTCACCTAAAAGTAGTCTGCACTATCCAGTAAATTACTAACACGGGTTTACGTTGTAATTAAATTTTGAAGCAGGTTTATCTCTCTTTTTTTCGGAATATTCAACTAAAAATATTTTGTACTCATTTAGTATAAGAGATAGTACGTTCTTGCCTTGATAAACCTTTTGAGCTTTGAAGAGTATTTACGGGAATAGCACGTATAATATAACTGTGAAACAGATTTTTTTTCTTTGTTTTGAAAAATTAAAAAAAAAAATGTTTTATTATTTTTAATATACATAACAATTCAGTAAATGGAACACTAACAATTATAATATTATTTGTAGGTTTTTGGTATCATACAATTAAATATGTACAGTAATTATTCTCGTAGCACGCAATAATTCATTTATTTAATACTATAAATTACTTACGTAGCCTAACCTTCCTGTATCAATAAATACCAATTTCAATTAAGTTGGAATAGTTAATAGTGTTAAAATAAACTATTTACTATCTTTAAACAATTTTAACGAGAAGGATTGGAATCGCATTGCGTGTTTATAATTACGGTATTTTAGGGCGAAATATTTGAGTAAAAACATTTTATTGCCATATGAAAGATTAGATTTGGCTGTGTTTGGATAGTTTATAGTTATTTCATTTCAAAATAATTCTGATGTCACGTTGGGACATTTCCATTCCTTTAAATAGCTACATTTATCTGTTATTTCGTGAGGGAAGGCCTATTTTTAATAGTACTTATTATAATAAAAATTGTTATTTATAGATTTACTAAACACTTATTGTGTGTATTAAAATAAGTAGTATTTATTTTAATCCATTAGATAAAGTAATCAAATAGCCAAAACTATTATTTATGCTTTTAGTGAGGATCAGTCCATATAGATATCATATCCTGAAAATAGAAAAATGACACCTGGACACGGGAACCGAACCCGGGACCTTTGACTTAGTACGCCAATACTCTAACCACTTAACTATCCAAAATTATAATGGTACAAGTGGCAGCAATAAGCCAACTATTGAGTCGAAGGTGGCTGCGTTATCTGATAGCTCGTGATCTTAATAAATAACACATTTGTAGCCGACGATTTCCGCACGTCCATCATAGACTTTGCCTTAAAATATGAGTGAAGAATGACCCTGTACACGGGACGATTCCTGGATAGCTCAGTGGTAAGAGCATTGGCGTACTAATCCAAAGGCCTTGGGTTCAACTCCCGTGTCCAGGTGTCATTTTCCAATTTCGTTCTAGGTAGACTGATGGAACACCTTACAAAATAAAAGCATCGTCATTCCATTTTGTCAAAGAAAAATGACATTAAACTTTGTAAATATTAATATCATGGCTTAATGTATATTAGTTTAGTGTTTTTGTTGGTTCAAATTAGTTTGCCATAGAAAATTGACATTGAACTTTGTATATATTAATATTATGGCTTAGTGTGGATTATTTTAGTGCTTTTTGTTGGTTTAAATTAGTTTATTAAAGAAAATTGACATTAAACTTTGTAAATATTAATATCTTGGCTTAATGTGGATTATTTTAGTGCTTTTTGTTGGTTTAAATTAGTTTTTTTTACGCTATCAAGAAAACTTAGGTGAGTTATGAGGTCTACGCTTTGTTTGTATTTAAAATGGTAAATAGTTGCTAATGTCGTATTATTGTCTTAGTATTAGTGTTTTGTATCTTGGAAATGGGAAGTAATAGAGCGAATCTGATTTTCCACTGAATTTAGCATTCAAAAAAATTAGTTAAATCCACCAATTTACAAATCAGATACAGGAAGATGTTTCAATTTGTTAACCGGTGTAATTGACCTTTTTTTTAGAATTTTATTTTATGCTACATCAGTTTAATATATTTTTATAGTTATTGTATGGTTTGTAAAACGCACGGATATACTTGCATATCATTTTGCTCGCTTTAGTGGGGAGTTTGATGTTTGGATCCCATCTGAGTGCACTGAGGGTTGACTTTACACATCTTATTTTCAAAGTTACGTTACCATATTCTCCCTCCCGCTAATGCAGGTGTATTTTCTCTAAGTTAAATGACTCATTTCCTTATAAGTCGTTAATAAACTTGGTGCTCAAATGTATATCTAAAACACTTTGGCCCTAAACAAGTTTTACTTATTTAATTATTCAAAATATAACTTAATATTTTTTTTCTATTACATAAGTTTCATTTATTTAAAATAAGGCAAATTACCCATTTTTTAAAACAAAAATAGTATATTTAAAAACCATGATTTGGTTATTTTTTTAGATGTTTGGTATGTATATACATCCTTAATATATACATATATGTGTATATGTATACATATATATAGGTATATGTGTATATTTGTATATACATATATGTGTATATTTGTATATACGTATATATATACAGATATATACATATGTGTATATACATATATTTATATACATCCTACATATATGTATATATAATTGATGTAGCTCAGACGCGCAATATATATAACTTTTTTGATAGAAACTGCACATTTAAAAACCATGTTTTACTTTTTTTTAGAGTTTGGAATATATATATTTAAAACTTCCCGTGCAGGATAAACGCATCTTAACTACGCTAATGAGGTAAGTATGAATAGAGAGAATTTAGAGGAAATACATCCGCATTTGTGTGGAGGGAGATTGGGAAATTATTTAGGGCAACAAACACCATCAAATATCTGGATGGTATTCAATCTCTGATCTCTTTCTCAAAGGCAATCCAGGTTATATTATCCTGACATTTGGTCTGCTTCACCATCGATGCGTGTAAAGAAAGTATATTATAACCAAATTAATTTGTATTAAATAGTACTGAAGTGTTAAGCTATACTTTTACTTCCATTTGATTAAAGTTTTATTTTTTAATTAAATTACTGATAAAATTATTATTTTCATTTTTGTTTGTGATTTTTTTAGATTTTAGATTTGTTATTATTTTCAAAAATCAATTATTTTCCAGGTACTGGGTTTGATTATATTTTAATATGTTTTCATATAAAAAACCTTTTAAGGGACATAAAAGATCTGAATCTCTTGTGAAGTTTCGGTGCTACGTGTTTATTTGTATTTTCTTTCTCCCTCTTTAGTTCTATTTTTGGACTGTGGCACTACTGTAATTGAATGGAATCACTGAACTTGATGACCTCCGATCCAAGTTCAACCAGGAGACAAATCGTTGACTTTAGGGGCTATGTTATTGTTGATTCAATTTAAAAGTCGACTTTATTGATTTTGTTATATTAGCCAGCCTACCTTTCTAGAACACAACAACAAAAGAACATCAAATTTAGAGGGCTGTTCGAAATTCCCTATATCTCCGATGAAAATTAATTTCTCTTCTCCCATTTATATTTTGAATACACTATTTGATTAATTTTTGTTTTGAGTAAAAATAATATATTTCAGTGTCATACTAAAACTATTATAATGTGACAGACTCTTTTCTGAAATACCTGGATCATATAATATATTACTTTTTAATCCTTGTCCAGACAAGATCAATGAACACTATTCGCGAACATGTTCACGAACAGTGTAGATGGTTCTCTGAACATTTCCCTATAAATCCAGGTCCATATGATAACAAAACAACGAACCGAATACTGATCACGAACATGTTCATAAACAGTGTGAATGGATTTCTCAACTTGTCTCTGTAACATGTTCGCTGTTCTGTTTGACCCCGATTCACCAGTTGTCGGATTTTGCCCAACACATCAAAGGGTGTTCGTGTTGGAGTCAGGGGAAGCTAGGACGTCTCAGTGAGCTTTCCCCCGAACATCCAATTATAGTCGGGCTATAAACCAAGTCACACCTGTATTTTATTTTTTAGTAAGCTCATATTTATTTTGTACAATTTCATATCTTTTTGTTTGATATATATATATATATATATATATATCCATCCGCTGCTGCTTGCACACGCTTACTTGTCTCACCACCTATATCGAAACACAATCATTGAGCTAGATAAAAACCATTATGAGGCCACCATATATGGTAACACGTTTACCAACATGTTCTATTCAAGTTTAAACACTCCAGCCACATAAAATAGAACAACTAACATTTTCTTTGAAAATTTTCACTAAAATATTATGTTCTAGACTGGACATGACTATATTATAATATGTATGCTAAATACGTCTATTTGCTCAATTATTTATTTTATTTTAATTAGTTGTGCGTTTATTTAAGCTAATTGAATATATTTTGTTTCTAAATAATATCCTCATACCTTAATCAGTGAGCTCTGAAACTAAACGTCAATATCTTCTGGGCTGGTTTTACGTTAGTGGTGAGGTAGATGCTTGAATCCCAGTTAGGTGTATTGAGTGGGTTTTCCCCTAAACTATTTCTCACTATCCCACCAAGAAAATGCGTGTGTATTTCTTCTAAATTCTCCCTTACTAATCCTTACCGTTAAAAGTTTGAATAAATGTGTATATCCTGAATGGGTATAAAAAGGTTTGGTTAAAAATAACACATATCTATACTATTTTTTTTTTAAATAATAGGGGTGCTATGGGTGACCTGGCGGTCTAGGGGTTAAGGTGTCAGACTTCTATGCTGGCGGCCGGGGTT